>JAASFF010000341.1:8075-34421 GCA_013365195.1 Cercospora citrullina
GCCAGTTCTCAGCTACCTCATTCGAGAGGACGGAATGCCTGTGAGGCCCACTCAGCCGTGCTCGTCTTTAGTGTTTATAAGCGCCCTTGTGTCTCTGCAGGGTGCGGTTCGCAGCAGCCTTGCGTCCACGGCATGTGACGTGCAAGCACTCCCTGTACAGACGCGGCCGTGGCCCATCCTGGTGGTAGCCCTTGACACCTTGAAGGCAGAGACTGCACTCGAAGATTCTGACCACTGCAAGAACCTTTCTACTGCTTGGGTTTCAGTGATTCCTGCATATGTGGTACAAATGTTTTGTAGCTATGTTCGAAGCACTGGCTGTCGGCCCACCCGGCCTGATAACCTAGAACGAGAGAGCGCCATGCTATCCCAGCAAACGCACCTCCGCTCGTCCCCAATCGCCTATGATTTGTATGCAAGCACACCCCTGTCAGGGGACGTCGCCAGCATTGAGCATTAGCGCTAGACCGAACAAACTTCTCGATGTGAATCGTGATCGAGGGCAAGGAATAGTGGACCTTTCTCTGATATCCCTCTAGAGGTACAGTGGTATGCCAATGCTCCCATCATTCGCCGCTGCATGTCCAGAACTACTGATCTACACGCCGCTATTGGCATCCTACAACCGGGTATACCCCACGAGCTCTCCACGCGGTATACCTAACTCCCCTCGAAATGGCGAGTGCTACCACGTATCCCGAAAGTGTGGGGTGGGGTGAAAACGCCGATCGACTGGGAAGCGGCGCAAGAAAGCGAGCTCTGCAGCGACAACGGCATTGTGCAACGTGTCAATGTATGGACGAACGAGGGAGCGCAAGTAAGCGGCAGAAAAATTGGCCAAGCATCGAAGGTGCATTAGTGCCGCCGCGTCAAGGTCCAGAGGCTCGCCCGCCCAATGCCGATCCGAGCGTGCATGCGGTACAGTCTAAGCAAGCTGGCATTGAGAGCCCATCGCGCAGCAGCGGGGTGCAACATGCGGAATCGGAGAATGGGAGCTTCCATGTCGATGAATACGTTGATGATGGGAGAGAAGATCGGCGACACGATACCATGAGTGCATCGCACAATGAGATTGATCAGACAGATATAGACCAACGCGCACACAGTAGCAGGCGTGCGGACAGTGCTGTCGATCTCTTTGCGACCAAGACTGGGCTACCGGTCGGGGTCGAGAGAATGGAAGAGGAGTGTTCCGTTTACTCGGCCGACTCCCGCAGTTTGTGCGCAGCCGCTGAATCGATCATTCAACCCGGATGGGGCGATTCGCAGAAATGCAACATCGACAGCCATGGTGATGCCGACAGTGGAGGATGTCGGAGGAACGGTAATCCCGTCAGTGAGCGTGCGGACACGTTGAACAGCAATGATAGTCCTGCGCCGATGCAAACTGGTGCTGGAGTGCAAGCTGGTACCACGGCAGCTGAGCCTCTAAGTCCCTTCACGCTGTCCGATCGGATGCGGGAGGGGACGAGCCAAGAAACCGTCTCGAATGCAACGGAGGCGCTAGGCAATATCTCTACGGATGATCCGGAGCGCTCTTGCCCTTATCCCTCGAGCGGATGTTCACGTCCTTGTTCAGACATGAAGCACTGGCTGATCACCGAGGCGCAAGCTCGTGGCATGCCTCCGTTCTCCGTGGATGCGGTGAAGACATGGATCAAGTATGCGAGCCTGGCGACTGTGGATGGGGTGGTGCAAAATATTCAGTCGTGGATACGTCTTGCCCGGCAGCACCAGACAGCCAGCAAAGGAGAAGCCAGAAGACAGCTGGAGCTGATAGACCTCTTGCCCGCGAGAGCGACTTCAGTCCACGACCAGACCCTGGCCCTCGCAGCCAGAACCTTCCGCAACTGCGAGCATGCCACCGTGATCGGGGGGCAGGCATCATTGTGTCGGCGACTGTGTTACGCCAATCTGTACCGGTTGAACGAGCAGGCAAGAGCGCAAAACGCGCAGGGCTGGGGCTTCAGGAACATTGTCTTTGGCTTGTGCTATCCCGAGTTTGCGTCTGGCGGCAACTTGCGCAGTCTCGATGGCGCAGCACGCACAGCTCTCAATCGCCTGACGGGCAACATCCATTTCGGAGGGGCCATCTGTCGATTCGTCGACCTGGGTCCATGTGCAGAAGCGATCGTCTTGCTTCATCCGGACATACCCAACCGTTTTCTCCAAAGGCTGACGGCTGCTCAGATGGGTCTCTGGGCCGACCTGGTGTATCGCCTGGGGATGCCAACGAGCGCGTGTCTCCAGGACTTGTGGAAGACGACGGCCATGATAATTAATCACAACATCGACCTCCAGACCTATCGGTTCCCATTGGAGCAGGTGTGCTTCAATGGCGTGTGTTATGTCGACGTCGAAACCCAGCAGCCTTTCGAAGGGCCGCTGTCCCAGCTGTTGACCCCCGTGTCTGTCGACGGGCTCTGGTTACTGCACCTGCAGACGAATGCCGTCATGCCGACGTCGAACGCGGCAGTGGCTCCGCAGCGCCGGATTGACTCACCATCGTCACTGACCGAGTCCACCAGGTTCAGCGATGTTCCCCTCGGCCAGAACATGGACGAGGAACTTCACGGGACGACCGCTGTGAACGGTCCGGCGACCGCTCGCAGTACTCATAGCACCTGGGACGAGAATGACGAGTTTGAATGGGCCCTGGACCTGTCCGCGTTTGGCAAGGATGGAACAGCATAGGGGAGGCGCGAAGGCTCTACTGACACGATGCAGGCAGGCTTGGCGCGCCCGCACCGATTCTCAAACAGGACTAGGTTTTCGCCCGACGAAAAACTAGCGCCGGCTGTGAGTACGGGGACCCGGATGGTGATGATGATGATGATGATGATGATGCACAATATAATGGCTCGTGTAACCTCTTTCCCCATAAGCAGCTCTGGCAGTCACGCCGCCACTGATCAGATCCGACAATCGACCATGAGTGCATGGCCATTGGACGTCGACGTCGTGCCCATGCACTTTTGGGACGCGCGGCCCGTCACGCAGGACATGACGGTGACGACGACGCTGTGCTTCGGCGACGTCCTGGACGCGAGCCGGCTGCGCGACAGTCTCGAGCGACTGACGCGCATTGGGCACTGGAGGAAAATCGTGAGCCGACTGCTGTTCCACGCCCTCTCCTCGCTGTGCTGATCGGCCCTACTCCTGCATAGGGCGCCCGCACTCGCAGCAATCAGGTACGGTATTCATTGCCGTGCCCCACTTCGCGTCGGCAACACCCTCTCACAGTAGCGCATCATGCAGGACACCGGGAAGCTGGAACATCACATCCCCCGCCGCTTCACTACCCAGCTGCCCGCCTTTCTCTGGTCCCACAGCACTGTGGAGCAGAGCATCGCGGAACATCCGCTGACCCGCCATCTTCCGCAGTCGCGGGGAGAAATGGCCGGCGTCTTTGTCGCTCCTGCCGACGACTTTCGAGAGTTCGCCTGTCATCCACAACGCGGCACGTCGTTGGCAAGTTGGCTAGACAGCGATCGCCCACAACTGGCCGTGCGGCACGTGGACTTCCGCGATGCCACCCTTCTCACTCTCGACTGGTCACACAGTCTCTTGGACGCGACGGGCCAGAAGGAGTTGCTCCGCGCCTGGCTCCTCGTCCTCGACGGCCGGGACGACGAGGTGTTGCCTCTGCTTGGATACGAACAGGATCCCGTCGCCCAGCTTTGTGGCCGCACGCCCATGAAGGACCATGTCTTGTTCGACAGCGTACTCGGTAAGTGGTCATGATGCCCTGGGGTGGACCTGGAGGAGCTGATCAGCATCCGCGTTGACCCAAGACCAAGACCAACGGCGGAGTCTTGTTGCCAATGTCAAAAAGAGCAGGCAGGCCCAGGAGTATACGCGAAGGCTGCTCTCCATTCCGGACTCCGCCTTGCAGAAGATGAAGGCGAGCGCCCACGAGCTTCTGACACGCGACCAACCAGGGCCCACCCCGTATCTGAGCACGAACGACATCTTGCTCGCCTGGATTGTCCAACTGCAGGCTAGGAGTGAAGACTGGGCCCCCGATAAGCTGGTGAACATTGCCAACGTGTTCAACTTTCGGAATGTCGCCAACAACCAGCTCTCGCAGCGATCTGCCGTCTATCTCGGAAATGCAGCCTACGGTGCGCACGCATTCATGACTTGTCGGCAACTACGCGAGCTGCCGCTGGCCGCGATCGCATTGCGGATTCGTCAAGCACTACTACAGCAGAGAACACCACAGCAGATTGAGGCGCTGTTGAGCCTGATTGAACATTTGCGACAAACGACCGGCAATGAGGCCCTTTTTGGCACGGGAGACATGGCTATCGTGTCATGGTCGAGTTGGCAGCAGATGGGGCTTTACGACATGGATTTTTCTTCGGCGCTCAAGGACCCGAGTTTCAACACCCGAGCTGGGCGCCGGACGGTGCACAAGCCTGGCAGACCGTTTTTTATTGACGCCACCATCCACGCCGGCCTGGTATGTAATCTCTCTCCATCCACTGGCACATGTTCCCGCTAGCTAATTGTGCAGACTATTCCAAACAACGGGTTGTGTCCAGGGAAGGATGGTCTTGGGAACTGGTGGGTGTTCTTGACGACCAATGCCGCGGGTTGGAAAATTGTGGAGCAGCATCTGGCTTGCATGGCTGATGTAGATGCGCAGCCGCTCGTTCCGGAGCATCGCGGACACAACTTTTAACAAAGCCGCCTGTTCGGCTGTGGAGAGTGCAAAGTCGGGTTGTGATGGAAACCTGCGACTCCTGCATTCTGTGCCGTGCCTCCTCTGCATCCCATTAAAAAATCGCTCTGGTCACTGCACTGTGCCATGATCATCTGACTTTTTTCCTCTCCGCCAGACACGCAGGCGGACGTGCTGTCCGATGACGCTCTTCTCCCCTTCCGGCCCAGGCGGTGGGTGGGGCCCTTGAATCCCTTTGACACTTCGCCACTGGAGTGAAAATGAGCCAAGTGCCGAGAGGCATGCAGTGACTGTGCCGAGGATGAATGCACGGCGCAAAGCGCGATTGTACACCGCGACCACTCGAGGAAGATCTTGCTGACTGAACAATCCCGCTAGCTCGGTCGCTCCGACATTGAAAATTCCTTTCGGATCGAGATGCAGGCTTTCCACAAGTTCAGCGTTGAGCAGATTCTGGCCTATACTCACAAAGATGGCACCGCTCAGCTGCTGCGCGAAGATCATCAGAGAAACGCCGGTGGGCACGTCCTGAGGCATCAGCACCGTCTGCGCAGCCAAGCCACTCTGTTGTAGGCCCGTGCCAATCCCTAATCCGATCACGATTTGATAGCCGACCCAACATGCGCGCGAAGTGGATGGCTCCCACGTCGAGATGAGGCCCGCGCCAATCGGCATCACGCACGAGCTCGTCATGGCCAAAGGAGTGTAATAGCCGATCCGACCAACGAGGAGCCCGGCCAAGGCGCTGCCGATCAACAGCGAAAAGACCATGGGGATTGTACTGACTCCCGCTCTTATCGCTGACATGGAACAGATCGCTTGGAACCAGAGCGGAGTGAAGTATATGAACAGCATCATGGTCGCGGAGATGCAGACCACGAAGACCATACTCGAGATGATGCTGCGATGGGTCATGATTCTGGGTGGCAGGGTCGCTGTCTGTGGTGTCGCAGTCTGGATCACTCCGAAAGCAAGCAGAGTCAAGCCAAATACTACGAGGAGGGCGATGACTCGGCCATCAGACCAGGGGAGCCGCGAGCCTCCCCACTGTAATGCGAGTAGGAGACAGATGCTGCTCGGGATCAGGAATAGCTGGCCCACGGGGTCGAGTTGTACCAGCTGCTGGTACAGACTGAGTCCCGGCCGTGCTGGTGGCATCGGGTTAATGGCCAGGGAGACGATAATCAATGCCACAGCTCCGATGGGCAGGTTGATGTAGAAAGACCTTCACGTCGGTCAATATGTCTTTCAAACGAGACTGGACAGGATTGCTCACCATCGCCACGAGACCGAACTAGTGAAAGCACCACCCAACAAAGGACCTAATACCGACGCAAGGCCCCATACGCCCGCGAGCAATCCCTCGTACGGTGGACGTTTTCTCAACGGAACCACGGAGATTAACATGATGAATGAGCCATTCATAATCCCTGCGGAGCCTAAACCCGCAACCGCACGTCCCACGATAAATACTGTCGAGCTTTGCGCAGTGGCACATATCAATGAGCCAACTTCGAAGATTCCAATCAGAGTGAGGAAGATAGTCTTAGGCGGATAAAATGTGTAGACTTTGCCCAGCGGCAATTGGAAACAGGCGGCAGTCATCATGAACGCGCCGCCGTACCAGCCCATGTGGTCGAGCGAGTGGAAAGCATTGGTGATCTGTGGGATGGCAATGGCCACGATCGTGCGGTCGACTGCCATCATAAACACTGCCAGATAGATGGCGATCAGGACCAGAACCAATTGTCTGCGCCCCAGATGTTGCACCTGATCGGGCGACGAGGCGCCGGCTTCGTCTTGTCGGAGCTGCTCATCGCTCTCAGCGCAGACTCGTGCAGGTGGAGTGCTCGGGGGGGTGTTTTTGGCCTGTGTGGTCGCTGCAGACCTGGACGAGGACGGGTTCGAGGCGGCGAGTTTGCATGGTCCACTTTCAGATGGTCCCAGCTGGTGAGCCTGATCCAGACGACAATTAGAGACAGGCAGCATCTTCAAACAGTAAATGAGGCTTTCTGCTTTGCATTGGAGAAAGAGAGGATACTACTTTTCAAATTGATGACGGGCACCTGCCAGGGCGCTACATGGGGGCTGGTGCGTGCTGCATAATGCATCCTGGACTAGATTCAAGAGGTAAGTCGTAGCAGATACGACCAGCCCGGTTGGGGCCGGGGGCGGGGGCGGGTTAGAAAGGGGGAGGAGGGTAGTTTTGGAAACGAAACATTTTTATTTTGCATTATTATGCAGATATAGATCCCGCACGCGGCGAGGAATACCGATACACAGAGAATATCTCCTAAATGAGTCACACTTGTAGCGCAAACGCGACCACCAGGCTTCCAAATGCACACAGAAAGCACCAGCCGCACAATCTTTTCGCCTGCGACTGCATTCGCAAGTGGAAGAGCAGCGCAATGAAGATGAGACCCAGCACCTGACCGCTGACGGCCACGACAAAGTAGCTAGAACCGAGGGTCGTGACTTGACCTAGCCGAATTACGAGGCCCACCGCGCCCGAAGCAAGCACGCCAAGCAAGAGCGGGGTATGGTTACGGAACAGGACCGCCAGACTCTTGACGCCGGACTTCATGTCGTCGGCCACGTCCTCGGAGGCATAGACCACGTCGTAGAATATGAGCTGCAGACCCACCGTGCCCATGAGACATAGGGTCGGCTTGGTGAAGGGTGGGGAGAGCACGTCGACTTTCGCGGCGTAGGCAGCGAGGACCACGGTGACGCCGGCGATGAGACCTAAGAATATCTGCGGTAAGCTGATGAAGCGCTTGGTGAAGGGATAAATGGCCGTGAGGGCGATGGCTAGAAAGGCCAATCCCGTTACCGAGCCGGACAACGTGCTCAGCGGGAGGACAGAGAGGAGAGCGAGAATTGCTGCCGTCCAGCACCCCTCCGCCGTGGAAACTGCCCGGCGGGCGATAGGCCGGTCGCGACAGCGAAAGGTTTGGCGGTCGTATTCTTGGTCGACGACATCGTTCCATGCGCAACCCGCGCTGCGACAGAGGATCATCCACAGGAGAAGGCGGCCCATCGTAGCCCTCAGCGGAGCGAGCTCTTGGTCGGCATCCTTTGCGACAGCGCGGGCATAGAGAAGTCCGAGCGAATGTGCGAAGACGGCTATGAAGATTCCGTGAGGCTGATGTATCCGGGTGAGCTCCGCATATGGACGCACAGATGGAGGGAAGAGGTCGAGTAACGTAGACGATGGCATTGTACTCCCCGAAACCTGTTCGTTGGCGGAATTTCTTTTCTTGCTTGGAAGACCGATGCACGACTGGGTCACTTATGAATTTGAATGTCATGCGGCGTCCTCGAGATACAGCATGGTCTGCAACAAGGCAATTCATTCATTGTGAGACAGCTTGCCTTTTGTCAGATCGGTGATCAGCATCATGAGACTCCCCTGCTTGGTTGTCCAGGATCATGCCAATGAGATCCAGGGAATTTCCCTGCGATACTAGATGGCTGATCTCCCGGTTGAGCGGCTGAAGGGGAGGGGCATGAGAAGTCTTCAAGTAGAGACCGACTGCGCTGATCTGATGAGCTTCCACATATCGCTCGATCGCTCGCTCTTCACATCGAAAGAATCAATCTAGACATGGGCCCCAAATTCGAAATACCCCTTACGCTGCAGCACGACCTGCGCTATGTGGAGTGCATGGATCGGCGTCCCACCGAGGACATCTTGCAGTCTCTGGCCCAACCCACACCGGTCACATCGGAAAGGAACATATGGACTTTCTGGCACGAGGGTCTGACTTCGATGCCTGCATGGTGCAAGCGCAATATCGCAGACTGGGTCCGATTGTGTCAAGGATGGACCATCCGTGTCCTCGACGATGTTCCAGGGTCGCCACACAATGCACGGGAGTGGGCGCCGCCGGAGATGCTGCCCACTGCCTTCACGTCCGGGACCATGCATGGCCCGTGGACCGGACAGCATAGTGCAGACTTCCTTCGGTGCCCATGCCTCTACCTTTACGGCGGGGTGTGGATCGACGCGGGATGTGTCCTGGTCCGACACGTCGACGATATCTGCTGGAACCGGCTCTCCGATCCCCACTGTTCATTCACCGTGGCGGCTCCTGTTCTGTTTGACCCGTGGATCGTCAATGGGTTTGTGGCCAGTCGCAAAGGCGAGCCCTTCATCAAGCACTGGTAAGTAACCGCAAGGCAAATACGTTGGTTGGATACACATGACAATGAAGCCGCCAGGCATGAGATCTTCCAGGCTCTCTGGGACGGCCGATCCAGCTGCGACGGCATCGCGTCTCATCCGCTGCTCCAAGAACCACTCAAAGGGATCAAGTTCAAACAGACCCGGTCCAAGTGGGAGTACAAAGTCCCTCCGACGACGGTCATCAGCTACGTCGGGCAAGTGGCAGCGTGGGCGCGCCTCTGCATGATCGAGGAGCCCAACAACGGATTCAACGGCCGACAGTACTACGCCACCCAGGTCTTGCTTCTCGACGCCCTGTCCGAATGCTGGCCAGAACAGATGCTGCCGGACCTGGATGCCAAGAAGATGTTCGAGATTTTGAGCACCCGACTCGATGCCGACCCCACCACGCCTGCATACAAGCGGGCGTTCGATCGAGTCTGGAGCATCTTGGCCCATTCCAGCCTCCAGTTCATCTCACGCGGAAAGGAGATCACCCGTTCCCCGCAGCTGGGCATGCTGTTGGACGAAACTGAGAGGCGGAACGAGGATATCGAGTCGGGGACGTTTCTGGAATTGCTGCGGTATGGAAGCGTGCATTTCGAACAGCAACGCCAAGCCATTAATCTCCGCCAGGCGGAACCGCCAGAACTGATAATTAGGAGAGATATCCTGTCCGCTTGATGGAGGGGTACCGAGCGAGTGGATAGACGATAGGCGACCGAAACACTTTCTCTCCCATAATCACTAGTAGGCGTGTATCAGGAGTATTTCTGCCTATCGAACAGAATCAGTTGAGCAGACGTTGTTACCTTGCATCTACCATTCAACCAAACGCACGAGAGGTACGGACGGTAGATGAGAACGATGACACTGGTGTGTCGCGCAAGCCCACCATCGGTAAAAGCCAATTTGGAGCAGGAAGACGAGCAGCATGTGTACAAATAGGTCCATACTCCTCCTCAAGCCCCGCAAGAGGATATCTTAATCCCGCACACGGATCCACAGTCCTCGTGCGGACCGATGGAAGGGGGTCAGGCCGTCGCCGACCACCTCCATGTCCTGTGGCGTGGTGCCGTCGAGTTCAAGGTAGCCAATGTCGTCTTCAAACCGCACCTCCCGACTGCCATAACTGCCGAAAATGGCCGAAATGGTGAGGAAAATTTCCGCGAGCGCGAGATTGCTGGCGAGGCATTGGCGGGATCCGCGTGAAAAGGGCATGAAGTACTTCTCAATCCCGGGACAGTCGATCCAGCGTTGCGGCCAGAACTTCTTGGGGTCGTCGAAGTACTCCGGCGAGTGGTGGATCAGGAGAGGAGTCATCATGACAGTTGTGCCCCTAGGAATTCTATATGGTATCCTTTGCACGGTACCGTCTCGTCGGCGCACGCTGGCCGTGTATTTTAGATCTTCTTCTGTCGCGATGCGAGAGAGCCGGATGCTGACCCCCGCGTTGAGACGGAGGCCTTCGTTGACTACGGCTTTGAGGTAGGGGAGCTGCTGCCAAGATTCCGTGGCGAGAGACCCATTCTCCCAGTGCGCGACGCAGGACTTCAGCTCTTCCTTTAGCTTCCTCAGGACTCCGGGATCTTGGAGTAGATGGAAGGTGATTTCCGTCAAGACGGTGGCGGTCGTGATTGTCCCCGCGCCGAGCACCGCCCTACCATCCTGGTACAAGCGATCGGGAAGCTTCTCGGCCTCTGGGAGGCCGCTCCTGAGCATGTCGTGGAATATGGTCTCTTCCACTCCGTGCGACGCAGCCAGGTAATGACGTTGATCGTAGATGGCGGCGATCTGCGCGGTGACTTCCTGAGCATGGTCGTTAGTCGACGTGTGGAGAGCATGCGACCCGTCAAGTATTGAACACTCACCCTGGTGAGCTTTCGCAACACGCCATATTCGGGGTTCAGTCGTGCGAGGAGGGCTTCAGGCATGGCCTTGATGAGCATGAGCAGCCAGGGGCAGTGTTTCAACAGCTGCCGCAGGCGAGCGCCACGTCGGTCAGTGTCTTTGAATCCCGTCTGCAGTTTGGGGGCCTTGAGTTGATCTTGGCTTCGTGCAAAGGCGTAGTAGGTGATTATATCTAGCACGTCGCTCAGAGCACGTCGCAATGAGAAGAGACGTGTCACTTACCATTTGTCAGTGCGGTATACGCGACGGATGCTGGCAGTGCCTCCTTCGACAACCTGCATTCCTCCAGTCGATTGAGCAGGTTTTGGATGATCGCCTCGATACCGGCTCGCGATTGTCGTATCCTCCTCGAGGAAAACCATGGAGCCAGGGCGCTGCGGCGGACGCGATGGAGATCGTGGTCTCTGGTGAGAAACACATGCTGATTGGCGTCTGAGCTGCGGTACGTCTCGCGATCACGCTTTCTACCGGGACCCGCGAAGACCTCATCAATGTATGTGGCGTCTTGGATGTGCACCTGATCGGGACTAATGCGCACGATTGGGCCGTACTGTTCGTGCATAGCCCTTATGGCCCAGATGTATTGCCCACCGAGTACTACATCGTAATAGAATTCGTACCTTTGACGAGATGAGAAGCGAAGCAATATGGCATTAGAGGCCAATCACTTACCAGTAAGTCAACCGGGCGAGAAATGGTCCTGGGACATGTGCCACCGGATGGAACCAAATGCGATAGAGTCCGAGCACGACGTAGTAGAGGGTGCCGATGACGGCAACGGTGCCGAGTGTGGTCGCCATTGTCGAGGAGCCTAGGTATTCAAAAGAGTGATGTGGTACGGTACATCAGAGACGGACTAAGTGCCCTCCTCACTCACAGGAATGGGGACGGATTTGTGCCCTGATTACGGTTGTAGTCGCTCATCAACTAGTGTGTCGTCCTCCAACAATCGATCGGGACGATCGATAAATGACAGGGGCCAGGGAACTGGGCTGTCGATATGGAAGAACCCTGCCAGGCAGGCCAAGATAGACATTTGCGGAACCATGACCGTTCATTTCCTTACAACGGATTTTCTGGGTCAAAACCCTAGATAGCCTGATGGCAGTGCGCCGGAGCAGAGTTATATGGATGGATGCTTGCTGCTCCAGACACCACAGCTGTTGCCCCCGAATTTCTTACCAGTTGCAAGCATGGCCGGTCATGCCCATATTCTGCTCTTCAGCGACAACGTAGTTTCGATTCTGTCCGTCATTCAGCGTCTGTACAGCTCTGTCCCCAAGAAGCCGCAACTTGGGAGATTCCTGCGATTGGCTAGCGACATCACGCAGCTACAGTTGGCCCTCCTGGGACCTGCCAGCTATGGGACTGCGCATGATCAGGGCCATTTCGAGGACTTGGCCGAACTGGCGGAGCAATGCCAGGGCTCCCATCATGTCGACCGCGTTACACATGCAGTCCTGACGACCGCCGCGCAGATTGGAGAGATGATCTGCCTTGTCGAGGAGGATGCGTCGATACTCAGCGGCAGTCACCAACTTTATCCCCTGGGAATATGCCTCGGCACGCTGGCGGCGTCGATAATGGCGTGCGTCAGAGACACGGCCGACCTGGTGCAACTCGGGGCGGAAGTCGTCGGGGTCTCCTTGCGGTTGGCCGATGAACTCGAGCGGAGGTCCCGATGGATTGAAGACTGCCCCGACTCGTGGGCATCAGTTGTTCTGGGATCGAGAGAAGACATCGAGGCACGACTGAGCAGGTTCAACCATACTCAATTGCCACTGCGACAAGCGTATGTGGGTGTGGTCACATCGGCCTGGACGACAGTCTTTGGCCCCCCTTCGACCATTACGGCCCTCGCATCATCTGCCGAATTTCGAGCGCTCCCACAGTCACGGCTCCCAGTTGCTGCATCGTTCCATGCCTCCCACCTTCCTCCGGTAGACATGGAAAAGATACTAGGCGCGTCCGCATGGTCACAGCCAGTGATCAGGCGCCGGACTGTTTTTTCCGGAAGTGCGTGCCAACCTGTGCCGGCGACGACACTCGTAGACCTCCTACAGCAGGCTGTCCGGGATATCGCGGCCTCTCCTCTCCGGCTGGAAGACTGCATCAAAGGTCTCCGGGCAGCTCTAGGTAATTCAGTAGTATTTCTAACCCAACTTGGGCCGACGGTGCACATGCCGCTAGTCCAGGCCCTATTGCCCAATGTACGCATCGTTCAGGGGTTTACTCAGAACGTACAGTCCTCCCCCCCTGGGCGCGCAGACAGCACATTGATAGCTGTGGTGGGAATGTCTGGCCGGTTTCCTGGCTGTGATGATACTATCGAAGAGTTCTGGGATCTGCTCGTTGCAGGCACCGCCACCCACGAATCTATCCCTAGCACGCGCTTTAACCTAGACGAAGTTTTCGATCCCACCAATACTACTAAGAACGCAGTGTTGAGTCGGTTCGGCTGCTTCTTGCGGAACCCGGGTCTCTTCGATGCGCCTTTCTTCAAGGTGTCGCCGCGAGAAGCGATGCAGATGGATCCCTTACACCGCCTGTTCCTAACAGCTACCTACGAAGCCCTCGAGTCGGCGGGGTATGCGGGCTACGGGCTACTATCAATGGATCCGGCCCGAATCGCTACGTTCTTTAGCCAAACCACCGATGACTGGCGCAGCATTAACGAACAACAGGGTATCGACACTCATTACGCTCCTTGTAGCAACCGAGCGTTTGCCTCGGGGCGTGTGGCACACGCGTTCGGCTGGAGTGGTCCTTGCTATAGCGTCGACACGGCCTGCTCCTCGAGTTGCACTGCCATTCACCTCGCCTGCCAGGCGCTCCTCCACCGGGACTCGGACACGGCCGTAGTCGGGGGCGCATCGCTATGCGTCCTCCCTGAGCCCTTCTCGGGCCTTGGAAAAGCGGGCTTCCTGTCGCTTAACCAGGCTGACGGGAGTTGTAAGACATTTCAACAGACGGCCGATGGGTACTGCCGAGGCGAAGCCGTCGGCGTGGTCATACTTAAGCGGCTGGAGGATGCCACGGCGGAGAATGACAATATCCTGGCCGTAATCCGGGCCAGCGCGCGCAATAGCAACGCTGGCATCGTGTCCATCACGCATCCCAGCGAGGATGCTCAGGAGGCTCTATTCCGCCAGATCTTACGAAGGGCACATATCGGGCCGAACGAGGTGGGTTACATCGAGATGCATGGCACCGGCACCCAAGCCGGTGATCGGGCAGAGATGACCGCCATTAGGAGAGTCTTTGCCCAAAATCGCACGGCCGACAACCCCCTATACGTAGGAGCGGTCAAAGCCAACGTCGGCCATACCGAGGCGGCTGCTGGGGTGGTTTCCCTAATCAAAGCCATATTGATGCTGCGTCACGAGGGCACCATCCCCCCCCAGCCTGGCTACCCTTTCGCTCTAAATGACAGCTTTAGGGATCTCGCCACTGCCAACGTGCACATCGCCGACGGTCGCGCGTCGGTAAAGGCATGGCCCGCGCATGACGGCAGCAAGAGGATGGTCCTGGTAAACAGTTTCGATGCTGCGGGTGGCAACGCAAGCCTCTTGATCCAGGAGGCTCCAGCGTCAGACGTCCAAGTCCCGCTACTACGCCATACGCACTTAGTCCCGCTGTCAGGCCGGACCACGGCCGCTCTGGAGGCCAACAAGACCCAGTTGCGCAGATTCTTGCTCGAGAAACCCGATACGGCCCTGGCCGATGTAGCGTATACCACCGCTGCTCGACGACTGCACCACGCTTATCGACAAGCTTTCGTTGTTTCTTCCACAGACGAGTTGTGCGATAAGCTTGCCTCGTCATCCAGGGACATGAGTCCGTCAGGAGCCCCACAACCGCTGGTCTTCCTCTTCACCGGCCAGGGCTCTGCGTACGTAGGCATGGGCGCCCAGCTGTACGAAACATCCTCACGCTTTCAGCGGATTATGGACTCGCTGCAGTCTCTCTCGGACGCTCAGGGGCATAAGACTAAGTTCACCACGATCATCACGGGCCCCACAGACGCCACCAGGGCCTCAGCCGTTGAAACACAGATGGCCATGGTCGCTCTTGAGATTGGTCTTGCGCAATTCTGGCAGGAACTGGGAATGAGGCCCTCCTTGGTCTTGGGCCATAGTCTGGGAGAATACGCAGCCCTGTGTATTGCGGGCGTTCTCTCAACGGCCGAGACCCTGTGCCTCGTGTATGAGCGCGCACGCCTGCTCGAGACGCTCTGTAAGCCGGATCTCTATGCAATGCTCGCCATCGTGCGTCCCGTCGCACAAGTCCGCCAATTTCTGGACCGGACTCCGCAATCGAGTTGCGAGATTTCTTGCATCAACGGGAGCAATTCCACCGTTGTTTCCGGTACTCGAGGCGATGTCCAGGATCTCGAAGCATCCTTACGCGCGGAGCACATTACTAGCACCCTTCTGCCTGTGAGCTTCGGCTTCCACTCGGCTCAGATGGATCTGGTCCTCGACCCATTCGAGCAAATCGCCGCCAAAGCCAGATTCGCGAAGCCTCGCGTGCCTTTTGTGTCAACACTGATGGGCACAGTCATAGATCAAAGCGGTGTTCTCGACAGCACCTATCTCCGGGAACAGATGCGGCAGCCAGTCAACTTCGTCAAGGCCATCGACGCTTGTATGGATGCCGCCTTGACTCGCGGCGGTGGCTGCAATCTGCTCGAACTCGGCCCGCATCCTGTGTGTGCTAATCTCATCGGTCAATCATCACATGCTGGTACGGTCAGAGTCTTGGGATCTCTCAACCAGCGTCGAGGTGACTGGGAATCGATCAACGCAATCCTGGCCGAAGCATATCTTGCGGGACTTCCCTTGGACTGGCAAGCAATCTACAAAGACGACATACAGGGCGTGCGGTTGGTCAACCTACCGCGTTACAGATTTGACTTTGAGAACTTTTGGCATTCATACCAGCACCAGCCCGCAACTTCGACGCCCTGCGTGAAGAACGCCGCTGACTCTGCTGAGAAGCCTATGGGCTATAATCACTTGCCATATACGAGCCTTCAATACGTCGAGGCAATGAACACCAAGTCAGGCACGGCAATATTTGTTTCCAAGCCCACCGAGTCTAATCTGCGGCGTGCGATTCATGGACACAAGGTCGACGGTGTAGCAATTTGTCCGGCGTCGGTGTTCATTGACATGGCTCTCACCGCCGCCGCGTACATTCTGAATGAGGTCGGTGTGGTGGCGACGACATCAGAACTCGAGCTCGTCGACTGGAATTTCATCTATCCCCTGGTCATGCACGAGCCGCTTGATACAAGCCAACTCGTGCGTGTGTCTGCCGAGATCCAGAAAGCAAGCACGTTAGTAGCTATAAGCTTCTCTTCCAATGATCGCAACGGAAGTCGTGAGCACGGCTCCTGTGTGATACGCGCCCATACGCCGTTAGATCCCCGACTCGCCGACTGGAGCAAGATAGAGTCTCTGGTAAAGAATCAAGCCCAATGCCTGCAGCGGGATGGTCGAGAGGCTGTGGCGCACCGTATAAGCACTGCACTTGTGTACAAGCTCTTCTCTCCTCTGGTCGAGTATTCTGAGGAGTACCAGGGGATCCAGGAAGTCTGCGTGGCCAAAGATTTTCGTCAGGCGACGGCCAGCCTTGATTTAGCCAACACTGTCGGCTTGGGACATTTCACTTGGAACCCGTATGCAGTCGATGCTATGGTGCACTTGGCGGGATTCCTGTTAAATGCGGATCCGGCTAAGTCCTTGAGGGAGATCTACATTGCCCATATCATTAGTAGTTTCTACGTGCTACAGGAACCCACTAGTCTCGCTACAAAGGGGTTATGTACCTCCGTTGCTGCCATACGGGAACGTTCGACCAATACGAACGATGTCGTCTGTGACATATACGTCTTCAATGATCACGGCCTGATTGCAGTCTGCAACGGGGTTCACTTTCAAAAGATGAAGCGGGAAAGCTTCGGTCACATAGTCGGCATGTCCGCTGCTTCAACTGCCACGCCTTTAGGACACGAGGAAGTCGCCAACGACCCCGCCACACCCACTCTATGCGACAATCGTGACAGGCAGAGCATGAGTGAACCGGCGTCAGATTGCAATCTACACGATGTCCTCCTCCAAACCATCGCTAGTCATACCGGCATCGGTCCATCTGCAATCGCACCCGCATCCAACATCGCGGACATGGGAATCGATTCCCTGATGACCATCTCCATCACCAGGGACTTTGAGAAGCTGACCGCGGTTAAGTTGCCAGCTGCGTTCTTCAATAGCGTGGCGACCATAGAAGAGGCGGTCAAGGGGTTGAATGATATATCGGCGAGCAGGGAACGCCCTACCAGCGAGCATGATCAACCTCCCCGGCGGGAACTTGGGCTGCCGTGTATCGAGCTGCCGACAAAGTCCGTCGACACCTGTCACCAAAGCCATCCTAGGGTTTTGAGCACGACTTGCGAGTCCAAGGGCTCCAGTGAGACAAGCAGCGCGGATGACAGTGTTCGACAAACACCACGTGACAGTGCGTCGGATGCATTTAGTGCAGATATCGACGGAACGGCCGACCAGGCAGATGCGAGTCTCTCAACCGATATCGAGAAAGCCACTTCGCGCACAGTCCTCATTCATGGCCACGCGCAGGACACCGCTCGCCCCCTGTTCTTGATCACCGATGGCTCGGGGACTGTATCGGGGTACCTCCACCTGCCGCCGCTGCCCCATGGTCGCAGGCTCTACGCCCTCGAGTCCCCGTTCGTGGAGCAGCCAGCCAAATACACATTCACGGTTCGCGAGATGACCCAAGTGTTTGTGAAAGCTATCCGGAAGGAGCAGCCCCACGGTAAGAGCACGACTGCTTCCAGCAAATGCACGAACCACGAACCGATGACAAGCTGACATAAAAGCATGAACAGGGCCATATCTAATCGGGGGCTGGTCTGCTGGCAGTATCTATGCCTACGAGGTCTGTTATCAGTTGTCCCAGCAGGGCGAGACGATAAATGGCCTGGTGCTCATCGACATGCCCCTGTTCCGTCCTGTTTCATACGCGCAAGAAATCACTCCGGAGCTCCTGGAAAGTACTGGCATGTTCACAGGCGTGAAACGCTCTCAGAGCGTGCTACAGCCGGACGTGGCCGACCGGCAAAAGTTACATATCGCCCGTACGGTGGGTGCGCTCGCGGGATATGCTCCGAAACCTTTTTCTCCAGGCCGGGAGCCTCTTTGTACCCACTTGATATGGGCCAAGAGGGGCTTGAGCGAGAACGAGCAGGATGAGGATGGGTCGAAGGACTCGGCATCGCTCGGCGGCGGGGACAGTCGCAGTGTGGAGCGAGAGCATGCTGCTGCTGCTGGCCCCCCGACGACGGGGGCCGAGTTCACGGCGCTCCTGGGAAGCTGCCTGGCGGCCAAGCGCGTACACCTTGGCACGAACGGTTGGGAGCGATATGTCGGGGAAAATATCAGAGTGGCCACTGTGGAGGGCGATCATTTCTCCATGGTCACTCCACCCGCGGTCAGGCAGCTCGGGGACGTCATCTTGGAGGCAGTCACAATGGATGGGAGGACAACCCAGTGACACCCTCGTTATTACCGCCAATAAATTCAATTCTCTTTGAACCAATGAGACAGCACGCAGAGATGGGAAATGGTCTTGTACAGCTCCTGCCCCTTTCTCACTGCTGGCCATGGTAGCCTGGGAAGTGGATGTCTTCTCACCGATGTTGCGTTTGCCACGTTCCATCATGTACATGCTGCAACCTTGTGCTCGCAAAATGGACACATAAAACCATGTCGTCGTCTCCTGCGACGAGCAAAGAAACGGTATCCCGCTCCTGCACAGGACTACAACCAGATCGCAAGAACAACAACAACATTACTGCTCCCGCGTCGTCGGATCCATACCATCATCATGTCACGCTACCCACCGCTACCCTCCTCGCAGATGCCGGCCGACATCAAACCCTTCGGCGAGGATTTCGAAGAATTCATCTCCCACCTGGCTGCGGGCCCCAGCGGCGGCCCCGTGTTCCAGTACGCGCGCGCCAGCGACGGAGCGCTGATCGGGCCGTACCCTGTGGTCATCGCCAGCAAAAAGGCCGGCAAGGGCCTCCAGAACGTGCAAAGCGCGCTCAACGAATGCCCGGCACCGGCGGTCGACGTGCGCGTCGCCGTCATCCTCGCTGTGGCGGCCAAGTACCAGGCAAAGTTCGCTAAGTACTCGTATACCGACGTCGGCAAGGCCACGGCGGGCCTCTCGGACGCGCAGATCGCGGCGATGCGGTCGGGCAAGAAGGCAGAGGGGCTGAGCGAGGCGGCGCAGGTCGCGTGGGATCTTGCGACATTCCTGGTCAACCAGCCGGGGCCCCTCCCCGAGCCCCTATATCAGACTGCGGTGAAGGTATTGGGCAAGGAAGCGGCGTTGGTGACTGCCAACTATGTTGGCATGTACTCGTACATCTGCACACTGGAGAATTTCGCCGACGTTCCTTACCCCGAGGGAATCAACTATGATTAAGTGGGTGGGTGGAAGGTCCCTCTGTTGGGATGACCCGCGATGGGGGCGTGGGTGAGAACAGAAAGGCGGAAGGAATATAACTCCGTAGCAGAGAGTTGTTGAATAGTAATACAGAAATGAATCTCTTTTGACGAATTATCGCGATATACTCCCGGCATATGTTGTTAATTTTGGTTCGTGCCGAGAACTGTGATCTCGAAGGCGCCATGTACCCAGTCCAGCTAGAACATCCCAGGATGCTTTTTTGACGCGCGGAAAACTAAAGCTCAACCAGTGGGGGAAACCGCACTAGTAGGGACTTGCCCTTTAAGAGAAGGGGCTTCCAGGGACCAGGAATCGGCATGCATTACATATGAGCACTGGACTGAGAGCGAACAATATCATTGCGACTGGGATGCGCAACAGGGTTTCGAATCGACAGAAAATTGCAAGCGTCATTGCCATCGACTCCTGGGACATTTTTTCATCCTTTTTCGTCATCCTCATATCAGGAAGGAATAAATACATTTGGCCTCCAGCAATTGACGCTGTGCAACCATCTGTGATATCGATCCCTCGTGCAGAATGACCATGCCCCGCGTCCCGGCCATCGTTGAGGTTCCGCCCCCGGATATCGCCGAGCGCTGGGCACAAGTTCTCAAACCGACGTTTGTCATTGGCGGCTGGCTCTGGATCGCGAGCTATTTCCTGCTCGCGCGGGAGAACATGCGCAGCCGGTCTTATGGTATGCCGCTCTTCGCGCTGGCCAACAACCTCGCCTGGGAGGTCGTCTACGCTTTCTACTTCCATGATGTCTGGTTCAAGCGCCTGGTCTTCGTCCTCTGGGTCTTCCTGGAGGTGCCCATCGTCTATGGCACTATCCGCAACTCGCGCTACGAATGGGCCCACACGCCCGTCGTTCAACGCCACTGTGGGAAGATCCTCGCCGCCATGGCGCTGTGGTGCGTCATCGGTCACTGGTCCTTCTTGCATTGGTGGTTCGAATGGAAGGTCTCGTCGAAGAAGGGCAAGTTTTACCGCGGCGTCGAGGGGCCGGACCCCACCGAGCTGAAGTGGTGGAGTGGCGAGTTCTGTCAGATGGTCCTATCTCTGACCAGTCTTGTGCAATTGATCAGCCGACAGCACACAGATGGGGTGACCTGGGCAATATGGTGAGCAGATGCCGTCCCACCGGCATCCGTGCGGATCTCCTATTAACTCATGTATCGCAGGGCAACCAGAGCGGTTGGCAGTTCCTTCGAGCCGCACTTCCATGCCATTTTTGCCTGGTTATACTGGAGGGAGGCTCATGAATTCTTGGTATCGCCGATCTCCATCTTCATGAGTACGACGGCCGTCATCTGTGATCTCATTTACCCGTTCGTCTTCGCTCGGATCAGGCGCCGGGAGACGAACGCGAGCACTAATTGCACCGTGGCGGACGAGAGTAGCAGCAGTAAGAAGCTCGCATGATGGAAGCTGACGACGATGGCGTAAGCAGGCGGTGTAGATGGCGGCTCGATAGAGGGTGTGCGACAGGGGGAGACTCGGAAATGTGGTTGATATTCTCTGTGGGACACGTGCAGCAGACTGCTCAGATCCGTCTTGGCAATCCTGCCCGTTGATGCGGCGAGAAAACTGCTCCCCAACTGAGCGTCCTCTGACTTGTAGGGCGGGTGGAGGACAAGTTGCAGTATGCACAGACAGCGTCTTGTGTGCAAATCTTCTTCGGCGAACTTGACATTCAGTCGGATGCGCTATTAGAAGATGGATCTAATTAGTCCCGACAGTGATGATTGGCAGATGATGGAAAATGCCGTGCGAGGAGACCCTTCAAATAAAACACTCCACGAGTGTATCGTAGATCTTTCCGCCCCGAATCGCTTCATAGATGATGCTCGCCTGCTTCCCAATCAAAGCCCTGTCAACCGCAGAGACTCGGACTCCGTCCGCACTGGGCTTGTTGTACGATGAGTGCTCGACCAGTCCCTTGTGCAAAGGAACTCGGAGCTCGTTCCGTACAAAGCTGTACAGACGCCGGGACCCGTTGCTCAGGCGGGCGCAGGTGAGGCTGTTACCGCTCAGGATGAAATCTCGCCGGGTCGAGGATGCCGTATCTCGGACCAGCTCGATACATCGGTCCCTCCATCGCATGACGCAGCTCACCGCTCTGCCCGCCTCGTCGCCCGTTGCAGCTTCCGGGACGACCAAAGCTAGAAGCGGCACGATAGTGGCTTCTGCGGCAAGGGCAGCTTGCTGGTGAACTCCCTGGGTCTTGTTCTCCTGCAGTCTCTTTGTGATTGCCTCCACTGTGATTGTAGCGGCCCTGTCAAGATCCTCGGCTTCCAAAATTTCGTCGAAAAATTCCGGCAGAGTTGCTGAGATGGCCGTACGCAGCTGGGCCATGTAAGTGATGTGCATCACCTGTAGGTCCAGGGCCTGACAGCAAGTATAGAGATGGAGCGCGCTCATCATGGATGTGATCTCCACTGCGTCTAGTGTATACCGTGCAGATATCAGAGCCAAGGAATTGATAGCCTGGTTGTTCATCTCTGCGGATTGGATACATGAACTGACGGGACTGGCCAAAAAGGCCAGCTCGGACATGTATGCGGCCATGTTGATATCGACCCCTTTGAAAGTAAACGACAAGGTCGGATCATCGAAGCTGAGGTTGGGCGGCAGTGTCCCGTTCATCATCGGATTGATTAGCTCCGAGTTCTGGGTAAAGAGAAGTTTGCCAAGCATTTGCAGGCCCAGCCGAGTCTTTTCAGTGGCGGATGTGACAGAGGTGGCTTGAAAATTGCCTCCATTGTGAATCTGGTGCATCTCAATGTCGATCAGGGGATTGTCAGTACTAGAATTGAGCTCGGTCTCGAGTTGCTTTGCTGCGAGATTCAGATCTTCCAGGTACGGCGCTATCCACTGGGAAGCCGTTCGAATGGGGTATCGGTCCTGAGCCAGTTGGCTATATCGGGCACTCGAGCAAATCGTCGTCAGCTGTGACCCATCAAGGAAGTGTGAAATGTTGGAAGCGGCCTCAATCTGGCCAGCATGTGGCCTTGCTGCAGCGATGAAAGGATGGTAATTTCCGACGGAACCACGTATCGCTTCCGTACACATTCCCGTGAGAGCTTGCGCCAGAAGAGCCAGGTATTGTGCTTCGTGTAGTCCGAGTATAGCAACGGTATTGGAAACGACGGTCCCATTAACGATCCCCAAGCCCTCTTTTGCGTTGAGCACGATGGGAGCCATGCCGGCGTCCCGTAATGCCTCCCTTGACGGGACAATCTCGCGGCTGCTGCCATGCTCGATGGGACGATCGATGTATATTCCCGGGTCGCCCTCGAGTGCCCCAGCAATATCTAGTGTCGAAGTGTTAAACATGATACCCTCTATATAAGACGTCAAGCCGTAGGTCACTTACACGCAAGCGGCATCAGATCACCAGAAGCAGATATCGATCCACGTAATGGGACGACGGGGACAAGATCCCTGTTAAGAAGCTCAAGGAGAAATTCGATGACCTGCCTTCGAACAGCTGAGTGTCCGCGCATGAGTGAGTTGCAACGGGCGAGGATCGAACCGCGCACAACAGCGCGTGGCAAACAATGACTCTTGAGCAACGTCATCGTCCGCATCGGATCATTTTCCGGCGCGCCTGTATCTTTCGGTAGCAGGATGCCTGTTTGGAGGAGTTGCAGAAGAGCCTTTTGCAAGTCGAGGAGCCCTGAGGTGCGAGAGTCGGCTGAGCCGCCGAAGCCTGTATTGACACCTGAGACGGCAAATTAATAAAACTGGAGAGCCAGCCGAGTGAATCGTACAGACCGTAGATCGAGAGACCATCGTCTATGTGGTGCGCGAGGACGTCGACACTGGCATCGACTCTTCGGAGCACAGCCTCGTCGTTCGTCAACAAGCAGCCGATATTTTGACTGAAGAAGAAAGTCAGACTTTCCATGTAACTATTGTCCCTCAAGACGGACAAACTATGAAGTTGCCACGACGTCTGCAAGCGTCAAGCCATTTCCCCGAATGTCTATAATCCATTCCATGTTCTTGTTGCTGGTCAGATGGCGAAGCCTTCGATGGTGATCCAACACCCATTGCAAATGTCTACCGTACGAAGAGCCGACAGTCGTGGGTCGTGGCTTGGCGTCGTCGAAGTCCTGTTGGCCCGTCATGCTGAAATATGTTATGCCAGGCAGAAGGCAGCATACGATGGTATGCGGCTGACACGCGAATGGTGTGCTGGCGAAGGGCTTCGTGGCAAGGTTCGAAATCGGAGCGGCACTAATAATGAGACGGAATTCCGGATGTGCGATTGTATTTGGCTTTCACTCGGAGGCAAGTTATCATCGATCACTTTCTTTCAGCCCTGTATTATACGCTAGGCACACGGCCAGCCCCGGGCGTGTGGTGGGGCACGCACCACTAGAACTAGAGGTATCCTTACCGAAGCCAAGGTCAGGCAGGTCAGCCCAAAGTTAATGATAACGAAAAACGTGGGGTCACACAGTGAAGATCATGCCACGAAGAAGCTACCCAGCATTATTTTAAGCCGGCACGCTTCTTTCTGCTCTACGCGCGCACTGAGACATCAAAGTGTAGCAACGACATTCATCTCCAGACAACCCGCATCTATGGCTCTCTCCGACAGCATTAATGGAGGACCGATTCCCGCGATTCAGTCTCTGCCACACGTGGTCGAGGACCTAGCCCGGCAGTATCCTAGGGATGTTTGGATGACATTGCCAAAAACATCTGACGACTCCGGAGAATGGAGAAATGTCGACTACAGAGAGCTCAGCGACGCCGTGAACGGAATGACTAGTTGGATTGAGGCGACATTAGGTGATGGTGTAAAGCCTGGTGAAGCGATTGGATACATAGGGCAAGTCTATTCCCCGACTCACAGCGCTACTGAACAGCTTTTACTAAGACAAAGAAGCATCAACGATATGCGATACTTGGTCGCCGAGATTGCTGTGATCAAAGCTGGCTACAAGGTTCGGCCTCTGCTAACTATTAACGATTCGGAATTCTGAGTCCTAACATGAATTCAGATCTTATTGCCGTCACCTCGGAATTCTCAGACTGGTCATGAGTCTCTTTTTCACGATGCTGGTTGTCGCTTGTTGTTGCACACCGAGGGTGTTGAGACTCATATCGACAATGTGATGGAAGTGCTCCCCGAAGTACAAAGCATCAGAATACCAGACTTCGATGAGCTCCGCACTCGGGCATCCCAGATGTATCGACCACCGCTACGCCAGGAAAGGAGTGGAGAAGAACCAGTTGTTGTGCTTCACACATCTGGCTCTACCGGTCGCCCAAAGCCCATCTATCACAACAATGCCAGTATCAACGTAGTCGGCACTCTCAAAGAATTTCCATCACCAGAAGGTCGTCAGAACATCGCTGATCCACTCCTCCGATCAGGAAAGTCTGCGATCATAGTGGCTCCGTTCTTTCACATAATGGGTCAAACTATGCTGTGGCGGTCATTGCTATGCCGAGCCCCTCTTGTTGTCCCGTCCTCTCACAAACCTCCTGACTCCGAGATTGTCATCAAGGCCATCAAGCAAACACGCCCATCGATGGCTTTTTTCCCGCCGTCGATACTTGAAGGAATGGCCAATGTACCCGATGGGATGGACGCAATCAGTCTTCTGGAGACCGTGTATTTCGCGGGTGGCCCACTTGCGACAGGCGTTGGAGAGAAGTTGCTCACCCTTACGAACCTTCTCAACATGCTCGGGTCCACGGAGATGGGAATCTGCCCAAGTCGCATCCCACTCGACAAGCGCGATTGGCAATACATTGAATTTATCCCCGAATCAGGCGCCAAGATGGAGTTCGATCCCAGCGGGCTCTCCGAATTGGTGATTCACAGAACCGACGACAACAAAAAGTATCAAGCCGTCTTCCACACAATGCCGGCCATTAGGGAGTGGCGCACAAAAGACCTGTTTGAACGCCATCCAGAGAAGGAGGGTCTTTGGTTGTACAAGGGGCGAAAAGACGACCTCCTAGTATTGAGCAATGGGGAGAAATTTAATCCCGTTGGTTTCGAAAAGCTGATCGAGAGCCACCCGAAAGTGAAGGGTGCGCTTGTCGTCGGACAAGGCCGGTTCCAGACTGCACTGCTGATCGAACTCGAATGGACAATGATGCCCTCCACGCAGGACCCTTCCGAGATTGTTGATCTCTTGTGGCCATTGATCGAGAAAGCAAATGCTACCAGTCCCGCTCATAGCAAGGTATGGAAGTCACGCATTGCTGTTGCCCAGCGAGACAAGCCATTCAAGCGTGCGCCCAAGGGTTCCATTATTCGAAGTCAGACCGTAGATCTGTATGGGTCCGAGATCGATGCTCTGTATTCCCAGGAATTTGCCCATGACAAGCTGGGACGCTTGTCGCCTCATGCCGATGTGCCTGCTATCAAGAAATTTGTGCGCCAGGCATTCCAGCTGAACGGACTAAGGATGCCAGATCTTTCGTCTGATGACAACGACATTTTTAGCTACGGCGTCGATTCCTTGCAGATCTTGGCGCTTTCTTTTGTAGTTAATCGCGCACTCGATAGGGCGAGTAGCTTTAGTATATCTATACGTGATGTTTATACTTATCCGACGATTAATAGCTTAGCTGAATTTATTCGTCGGGGTCTAGATACTAGTATAGCTTTAGGATAGCTACTATAATTCTACTACTTTTTATAACTTAAGAGGAAACTCTTATTATAGGCTAGGCCTATAGATATAAGACTACCTAGAAGCTAGCGGAGGATAGTAACGCTAGCCTCGGCTTACGTACGCGGGAAGTATAGGAGCGCCTATTTACTTATATACTTAAAAAGAGAAAGTAAATAGAAAAATATAAATATAGCGAGAATCTTACTTTTCGAAATTTAGTCGTAATAATATATAATATATCTATCTAAGAAGGCCCTATATTACTATATAGTTAGACGCGTCGCCTACTATACCTACTACGATAGTAGAGCTATAGCTAGTAGTATTAGAAAGTATAGTCTAGTTAGATATTCTAAGAGATACTTTAGAGATTAGAATTAGGT
>JAASFF010000352.1:0-49851 GCA_013365195.1 Cercospora citrullina
GCGCGCGTTACGTAACCTAAAGGTTATATCCTTGCGCCTCTCGGCGGCGACAGGGACATTTTCGAGCATGTGGCACGTCACTCCCATCAGCAACAGCTTCGACCACAACGTCTTTGTCTGGTCACTGACTCGACAACAGCAACACAACATGCTGTCCTTCAGACTTCCTTCACTGCCCTCATGGTCGTCGCCGTTTGCGACAGGCATCAAATTGCCCAAGGGAGAAGTGCACGAGATCGAAGAGCAGCCGGAAAAGCGAGCGCGGACCCTCAAACACCTGCTGAAGGCCAACCACATCAACCACAGCATCATCTACAATGAGCTTCGCTTCCACAATCACACACCTCACATTCTCGGCTCGGCATATATCTTGGGAGGAGATACGGATCATCTGACACATATTTACGAAGAGGAAGGAAAGCACTTGGAGTCGTGGAAAGACAGTCCTGGTGAGATCGACAAAAGTGATTGGAGGGAGTATCTGGGCAAGAGAGAGTATGGTCGGATCGAAGGTTGATGAAAGAAAGCATAAGCTGATGGACACGCTCCAGGTATCAACGAGCCTACATCGACTTTTTTGAAGACCAGCTCGTGGTCAACGGGTACGACTGGCGGGCTCTACTCGACGAGTTTCTGCTGTCGGGCAAAGAGCCCTTGATCAACAACCTCATTGCGGGCCTTGCACACCCTCTTATACACCTCGGGTACGCCCACGAGCTATCCTCTCGAACCGTTGCGATCGAAGCACTGGGACTGGCAGCGTGCTTCTACAATGAATGGCACGTTTATCTGGACGATCCAAAATACACAAAGCCAGCAGCGAACCCTACAGACTCGCTCTTTAGTATTTTGGAAAGAGTGAGAAACGACCCGAAATTCGATAACCTGGCCGAACATCAAGGGAGCGACAACATCGAGAAGATTCTAGGCAACGAAGAACTTGCAGCTGCGGCGTTGGAATACTGGAACTCATGGGACCTCAAAGACCCTAAGATTCAATTCGCTGAATCACAAAAGCTCGCTGTAGCACTCGTCGTTGCGGCTCAAGAGCCTGACAACGATAAGGGCTACGACTTCTTTGGTGTCCATCTCCTTACAAGCAGTCACGCTGTGCGAACACTACTTCCATTCCTGCCCAACAAACATCACATTCCACTTGTGCGACAATGGTGGCTCTTTACACTTCTTGTTTACATTGCTCAGCTACGACCAAAGATTAACATCGACACCATCAAGCTCGTCGAGCTTGAAGGCCGAGATTGGAAATTCGTGACGGACAAGGCTCTGACAGGAAAGTACAATACTGACGCCCACTGCGTCAAAGCTCTGCGGTCAATGCACGAGTGCAGCAAGACCTGGGGCGACGCCAATCAGTTCTATCTCAAGGCAGCCGTCAAGATGGCCGAGGAGTTCGACGGCTGGGGTGGGTTCGGCCCGAGGGATCACGAGCAAGAAGAGGTAGAAGTGAGAGGCTCCAAGAGTCAAAACTCACTGCGGCAGATACACGGACATGGTGATGATGTACTCGAATACAGGGCGTAATCTAAACTCGGTAAGACTGATAACGACGTAACGAGATTGACGAGAATGTACAATAGGACAATGAAGCTCCTTTCAAAATGGCTATGTTCCGAAAATGCGGCAACACCTCACTTCAGCGGCTCAACAATGATTGTGCCTCATTGTATTCAGTCACTGCAGAAGCAATCACATGCGGCTGCGCCATGGTTCACGAGCTTCAGGCTTCTCACTCTCAGCTGCCGCTCCGTCACGCTCCGCTCGTTAACAACAACTATTTAACTGCAAAATCGTGTTTCTAAACGATTCTTCATCGACAAAGCCATTTACCATCAGTTGGTGACTATGTGCATACCTCCCATCACTACCACAACCCGTTCTCGATACAGACTCCAGCTCAAATACTCGCCAAACAATGGCAACGTCGGGAGGGACTACGCACGCAACTACCTCTGTGCCCGATGACACACGAGTCCACGGCGCAGCCTCAGATCTACGCAAGCGCGTCGCCATCCCGAAAATTCTAGGTGTGTTTTCGAAGTCCGCGAAGAAAAGCACTCGCAGTATCACGTCTCTTCTGGAGGGTTCTACAGAGGACGACACTTCCGAGTGTGCACAGTATCAGGGTCCGCCGATAGGTTATTCGAGCGTGGATGTCGTGCATGAGGATGGCTACAAGGAGGTCGTTGGAAGTTTGTATGCTCCGCGGCCACGTTTCGGAACAGTTGATTGCAGGAGAAGGGTGTGCGGACATTGCTTTCGAGTGGTAAAAGATGACTCAAGTCCATTACAGAAGCAGCCACTAACTAGTGAAAAGCAGTACCAGCCTAAGTTTGAGTATATCGCCGCGGACGACGAATCCGACGATCTCTCTCCTTGGACCTTCAAATCAGGACCACCACCGCCAGGCTTCACCCATTCGCTACACCACCTGGGCTACCTACATTTCCCTACTAAGCTCCCACCGCTATCCGGTCTAGCTGTGACACCAGCACCAGCCCCAGCTCCAGCTCCACCACCACAAACCCCTCAACATCATCACCACAACAAAACCAACAGCCTCTCCGCCACAGCCCCAACATTCATCCCCTCCTCCAGCTCCAGCTCCACGCCCTCCACAGCAGAACTCAAAGCGCAACTCGCCGCGCGCGAAGCCGCCGCAAAAGCCATCATCGCCGCAGTCCACAACAACACTCATCCATCGGACTCCAAGCCTGTACCAACCGGTCCGGCAAATTCAGCCTACGGTTCCCGCTTCAATCACTCTACTGGCCTCGTTTTCGGACCGAAGTCTATTGATCTCAGATCTCCGGCTCAGAAATCGAATGATCGGAAGAATAGGACGAGAGTCGTTTCGGGGGCTCCGACTGCGCCGGCTGCGATGAGGGAGAGGGAGACGTCAGCGGCCTCGTCGCCTTCGATTGGTAGTGGAGGATTCGTTACTGCTGCGGGCTCGCCATTGTTTTCTGGTGAGAGTTCGCCGAGGATTGGTGTTGGTGGAGGTAGTGGAGGTGAGAGTGGAAGTACGAAGAAACCGCGTGGCGCCAGAGGTAAGCGGAATGGAAACGTGAGAGTTGTAGCGGAGAGACAGGAGTTTTGGATGAGGTGAGAAGTACCTCTGGGTTCGTGAAGGGAGGTAACTTGAGGCGCAATTTGGTGCTCTCTAGACATTTCGTTTTGGAGTATTTATGAGCCATGGAAGGTGGTGAATTCTGCTCTCTTATCTGCTTAATCGGTTTGCAATATGCAATGGCAATTCGTAGCCTCTAGAATCGTTTCCCCGCGCCTCGATCAGGGCTGAGCGAAGGGATGGAGGGAAGCGCGAGATAGCAATAGGAGGGAGATGTGGAGAGACAGGCTTTGCCCTGGGTTTTAGCAAATCGCAAGCAGATTGAACCAGGCTCACGCATTCTCGAAACGCTTACGAGAATTGCAACATAGCGAGTCAGATATCATTTCCATATCAACTGCTATATGCAAGAAGAATTAGAATGAAAAATAGAAGACACAAAGCACAAGCGTCTCTTCGTGAGCGCCATGCCTCCACCGCCCTGCGATGCAAATGCAATGCCTCTATCTGCGGCACAGACTTTCCCTCTGGCCAAACAATCACGACCACCCCACATGCAAATAAATCATCCATCTATTCCTCCACATCCGACTCCTCAACCAGCTCTTCCGCTTTCTTATGCGCCCTCTCCTCTTCCATCTCCCGATATGTAAACCAGCTCAGCAGCAAAAAAGCAAAAATAATCAATAAACCTCCCGAAATCGCGGCGCCAGTCAGAGGACTATACATCGGTGGCGGAAGTAGTTGATCGCAGAGTGCGACAAGGAAAATCGTGAGGAGTGCGGCTACTGAGCTGAGCACTGGGGATGTAAGGGAAATGAGAACCAAGAAAGAACCGCTAAAGGTAGCGTTGGAGAGAACGGAGATGGCCAGCATCCAGGAGGCTTCGCCGGAGGGGAGTTCGAATGTTTCGAGACCGGTGTAGTGGAGGAGGGGGATGGGGATCCAGAGGACGGTGAGGGTGAAGAGGCCGATCATGGAGCCGAAGGTGTTGGCGAAGAGCATGCCGCGGTTTGGAGGGCAGCCATCTGGTGGGCAGGCTACGCGTTTGTAGAGCACTTCGTAGAAGCCATACAATACGCTGCCAACACCGATCACCAGATTCCCTAGGGCTCGATTGGATGCGGCTGAGCTGTCCGGGGCGGAGGGTCCTCCGGCACCACCTCCTGACTTGCTACCGCCTTTTGGATGCGCCTGATCTCCGTATGCCACCACGAGCACGCCAACGATTGCTACAACAACGGAAGCCACCTTGCTCCACCGAAGCTTCTCGCCCAGAATGGGAATGGCAAAAGCATACGCGAAGAATGCCGAGCAATTATAAATGGCCGTCAGATCAGAGGCCGTAGTCAGATCTACAGCAACATACCAGCTGCCACCAGCGACCGTCAAGGCACAGGTGACAAATGCTGTGGTTCTGATGAAGTAAGGCCAAGGTGATTTCTTGGCCAAGTGGGTCGGGACGTGCAACGTTCTGTGCTCCACCATCTGCGCCGTCGACCGAAGAAGGGCAACGTGTCGTCGCCAGAAGGAATCCCAGGGCTGGTTCCATTTGGAGATTCTGAGAATGGCCAGCTGTACGAACCAAAGGACCGACCAGGAGCCATGGGTGAAGTAGAGCATGCAATACGCCTTGTTCCAATGCAAGTCATGTTGAATGTAAACCGCCGTCTCCGTCTGCACAGCGAAGCTCACCAGGCTGAGGAGTAGAAATGCTGCCGCATATGTATATCGTGTCCGAACATCGTCTTTCGTCTCTATAATTTCTGGGTCTCTTTCTCTGAAATGTGTCGACTGTCTCGATCCGAGACCTGGTCGAACAGGGCTATCATAACTCGTCCGCTTGTCTCCGTGAAGCAAGGGCTGATGCTGATGGCTCTTCGATCTGGTGTGATCGGATCGCAGGTCGGACGGCATGGCGTGGCCGTGGCCTTCCTCCGACGGCCTCTCTTGCGCGTCCCACGCGTGAAAACTGTCCTCGTGTTCGTCGCCGTCTTGACGACTCTTGTGGTGTGGTGATGAGAGGTCGAGGAATGGACTCGGCCGGCGAGAGTCCTCTTGGCCTAGGTCGACGAAGCTGGACGAGTCTCCGTTGGTGGAGGAATCGGCGTCGTGAGAGCGGTCGGGGGGAAGCAAGCTGGTGGATTGCAACTCGAACGACTGACCAGATGCGGGAGGTGATTTTGTACTAGGCATTCATGCGGTAGTGCAGATTATTGGGCGACATGTGATCAGGCGCTATCGGGAGAATTGCGTGATTGATGCAGGCAGGTCAGGTTAGGTCTTGCTGCTCCAGTACATTTCGGCGGGTGACGGGTTGAGCGAGTCGCGCGCGCGCGTGTGCGGAGCCCCCAAAAAGGTGTGGCAGATGGGCGAAGGGGTTCAGCGCCGAGAATGCGCGCTGCGTCATGTCGATGGCCATGTGGCCTCAGCTGCTCCGAGGGCCGCGTGCGCCGCGCTGCGCCGCCTGCAGAACAACCACATGAGGTGGGCGATCAGGCACAATACCGCTGAGAGGGCGTAGGTGAAGTTGGTTGGTAATATGCTCTGGGGATGAACAGCGATGCTTGCCCAACACGACACGCACACTTTCTCCCTGTCACAGACATGGCATCATTCTTAGGCGTTTACGTTAACTCCGATGAGTCCATGAGCTGTCTCTGCTTCAAAAGCCGACTTCGCCCTCGATGTGCTGGAAAGCTGCATGTTTAGGACAGCGACTGCCGTGAGAGCAACAACGTCCAGCTTCGCCAGATTCATCACCACCAAAGCCACAGCCAAGATGCCGCTCATCAATGCAGGAACGGGCAAGCCAAGAGTCATCCTCGGGACCATGACCTTCGGGTAAGCGAGCAGGCAACGACAACACACACGCCAAGCCGAGAACTGACCTTCAACAGTCCCGATGAGGCCGCTGGAGCTCGTATTACGTCTCTAGATACTTACAAGTCGTGCTTGGACCACTTCCAATCCCGTGGATACAATGAGATTGATACCGCACGAGTCTATATTGGCGGCAAGCAAGAAGCCTGGACTCGCGATGCAGGCTGGAAGGAACGAGGACTGACTCTCGCCACCAAATGGTATCCTCATGAAGCCGGCGCCCACAAGGCGGAGATACTGGAGAAGCAAGTCAATAAGTCGTTGTGCGAGCTCGGCACGGACTGTGTGGACATCTTCTACCTCCATGCGGCAGACCGAAGTATTCCTTTCACGGAGCCGCTCAAGAAGCTGAATGAGCTCCACAAGCAGGGGAAGTTTGTCAACCTTGGCTTGAGCAACTTTACAGCTGCAGAGGTTGCCGAGGTGGTCATGCACTGCAAGTACAACAACTGGGTGCGACCTACCATCTACCAAGGCATGTACAATGCAATTCAGCGCAACATTGAGCCGGATCTCATCCCGACACTCAAGCGCTATGGCCTGGATCTTGTTGTCTACAACCCTCTCGCAGGCGGTCTCTTCAGCGGCAAGATCAAGTCCACCGATGTCCCAGCTGAAGGTCGATTCAGCAATACAGCATCCGCCGTAGGAGCCAACTACCGCAATAGGTACTTCCGTGATGATACCTTCGAAGCCCTGAAAATAGTTGAAGATATAGTGCAGAAACATGACCTCACCCTGCTTGAGACGGCGTTCCGATGGCTGGTGCATCACTCGAAGTTGAACATCAAGGACGGCGGTAACGATGGCATTATCATCGGTGTCTCAAGCCAGCAGCAGCTTGAAACCAACTTGAATGACATTGAGAAGGGACCTCTGCCGGAGGAAGTCTTGAAAGTGCTCGACCAGGCCTGGCTGATCACCAAACCAACAGCTGTGCCCTACTGGCACGGGAAGTTGGAATATACTTATGATACTGTCGATGCACTGTTCGGCCCAGGCAGTAAGATATAGACAATATTGACTTGGCGCACTCACGTGCAGCTAGACATAGAGCACGGCGCTCGTTACTAGAATAGGCTGAAAAAATCACATGCCCAGAATCCGTTCAGACACAAATCACATGTCAGCTTCGACTCTTCCAAAACACCATCCCACGCGAACACATCTCACACTTGCACATTCTCACTTCTGTCTGACAAGACTGATCATCTCCCAAACAAGTTTACATTCGGACAACATCATCGTAGAAGCATTCCTCCGCCTGCCCACGCCCACATTCACAACTGAACGACACAGCCATCCTCGCACAGCACGAATCCATGTCATCTCCAAACCACCTCTTATGTCTCTTCCTCCCGCGAGCCAAATGAACCACCAACATGTCGTCCTCCTCCATACACTCTGCCTCTCATTCCTCCTCAATCATATCCCGCTCCAAGAAGACCCCGCCAGGAGCATACCCAAACTCTCCTCCTTCTACTACTGCCAAACAAACTGCCCCTCCAACAAAGCATACAACTCCCTTGCCCCTCTGGAAACGCCGCTCCGCCACCTTCTTCTCCCCCTTCACCACAAAAATGGCCCATCACTTCCGCACAACACACAACAACCCCCTCCCCGTCCCTCCAAAGCCCGGCGGAACAACCGCAGCAGCATCAAGCACAACAACTTTCCCCTCCCACCATCATCATCCCTTCACCTACTCCCATACCCATCCCCGCTACACCTCTCACCACCACCCCTCATACTCCTACACCCACCCCTCCTACACCCATCACCACCACTCTCACAGCCAGAAGCCAAAACACGTCCACTTCGACACCGACTACCGCCCCTCAGTCCTCTCCCTCAGAATCAAACTCGGACCCCGCAGCAACCCAACGAGCGAAATAAAAATTAGCGTTTATTTCGAAGAAGGAAAATTGCCTCGAGTGAAAGTCAAAGCCAAGAGGCCGAAAGAGCAGCCGCATAGGAAGAGGAAGAGGACGTATGTTGAAGAACAAGATGGGAGGGGGAAACCTTGGTGAAGAGGAAGGGGCAGGTGTGATGAAGGGGATGGCATTGGATGGATGAGGGGAGCTGAGATGACATGGGCTTGAGGTATGGAGGAGAAGAGAAGATGTTGCGGGACCAGGAGAAGTGAAGACTGCGGATCGTTTTCTTAATGGATTTCGGTTGGTTCATGGGTATCATTTTTCGACGCTCACGGATCTTTCTGTCTGCCAGTACGAACGGGATCACCGACCAGTCACACCATCAGTTCTGGCATCCGCACCGCCGTCCGCTGGATCATCCTGCTGCGCACCAGTCAAATAGTCTGCTCGCTCAGCTTCTTCATACTCATTGATCAAATCCATCACAACTTCTCTCGAGGTGTCGAATTCTCCCAGCCCGTCGCGGAAGGTACCATGTCGCTTATATGTATCGACAAAGGCATTTCGTTTCCGGAGACGATCGTATTGGAAGACAATTCGCTTGAAGAGTGTGGCGATTCCGGTGTGGTTGGCCAGCATCAGACCCGATACTCGAGGTGGAGAACGAGTCGTGTATGGAGGCTGTGTGTATGGAGAGGTGCGGGACAGAGCGACTTGGATGCTGGCTGGACCCCACGGGATGAAGGATGCGAGGTTCCTCTCTCTGATTCGGAGTAATGATTTGTGGACCTGCCATCGTTAGCATAGATGCGAAAGAAGGACTATGGGTATACTCACGTCTGTAGGATCCGCATCACCCATGATGATATTCAATATCGAGATGTAGCAGCTGTTCTTGTTGGGCTTTGCAGTCACCATCTGGTTCTTCGGCTGCAGCAATCTGCGCATCACATCGAGTACCGTCGTCTTCCGGACCGTTCTGGCAGAGTCGACATTGTTACCCGTGAACGGAGTATAGCTTGTTTGTAAGAAATGGCATCGTGGGGTCGGAATAAGACTGGCCACAATGCCGACCAAGTCGTTGTGCATGTATCCGGGATATCGCAACGTGGCCGTCGATGCAGACATCACGGTACTAACAAGCTGGTTCGTCTGCTCGAAAGATGGCTCTTGGACATGCAGAGTGTCGGCCGCTATTCTAGAGAGGGCGCCGTTGTCCAGCACCACGACGGCATCGGCGTTCTGTGTCAATCGGCGCATGGCGAGGAGCGAATTGTATGGTTGCACAACCACATCACCTGCGTTTTGAGTGTCCGGAAAGACTGAGTAAGTCTGAATGAGCTTCTTGGGGAAGCGGTCGTTCAGCTGTTCGAGCAGAAATGAGCCCAGACCTGATCCCGTTCCTCCTGCAATAGAGTGTAGCAGCATGAATCCCTGTGTGGTTGTCAGACATCTGCTCCAACACCCTTCGACTGCATGCGCCTGACCTCAAGACTGTCGCTACCGTCTGCCTCGCGATCAATCATATCCAGAACCTCATCTTGCACCTGTCCGCCCATGTCATATCCAGCAGCCCAATTGTTTCCCGCACCAGTACCTTCTTTGTGAACGTAAAAGTTCTCGGGGTTGTAGATGTTCTTGTAAGGTCCGGTCTGAATGCCATTGATCACACGCGGTTCTAAATCGAGGAGAATAGCTCGAGGGATGTATCGTGTGTCGTCGGATTGGTAGAAGAAGACGTCTTTGCGGTCGCCGCCTTCTGTCGCAAACTCCTCGAGGTTGCCATCCTGATTGATGCCATGCTCAACACACAGTTGTCGCCAGAACTGCGAGCCGACTGCGAGATGTCTCAGTGATGCGGTCTGCGGATTGGTGGTTGTTACTGACCGCTGTTGCCGCACTGGCCGGCCTGGATCGTGATGATCTCACTGCAAAGATGTCAGTGATACTATCAGCACGACATAGAGTCACGTACATACCGTGGCATGGCGGGATATGGTCATGTTCATGGAAAGAGGGACATCACAAGATCGACGCGATGCGAAGACGCGCCTGACTTGCCCCACTTCACGTCGTCGCCAAGACTTGCTCTTCCTCTTGTTTGGGCTGCTTCTCCTGCCTCAAATGCAACAGACATTCTTGTGCTATAATTTGAAAAGTGATGTTGTGATCTTGACTTCGCATGTCTACATGATGCTCCATGATCGTGAGCTCACGTTACTCTACAGAAGCCACTCATCTCCTCCATCAAGGCCACTTTGGAAGATTCGATGTCCCATCACCAGAATTCCCATCAACCGCCTTCTGGACAAGGGCTGAATCGAGATAAGCCCTGGCCTGCACAATAGTCCCTTTCTCATCAAACCTCAAGAGCCATGCATATCGCTGCGGATACGGCATACCATTCTTGCAAACGGAATCTGCCTTCAGCTCAACGGTTGCCCACTCTTGATCACCTCCGCCAAATACATTGACGAGCTCCAGCTTGATGGGCTCTTTCAGTACGTTGTTGACAACGCCAAGCGCGCCCTTCTTCCAAGCGTCTAGGCCAACAAGTCAATACCAGGTGGTGCTTGATTGATATGGGTGGTGGATCTTACCCAAACTGGTGAAATGGCCTGCGGCCGGGTGAGTTCCCATCACATCCCAAACGGCATCCGGAGACACTCGATCGAAGAAAGGTGATTGATCAGCTGTTCCCAACGCTGAGGCAAAGCTCCGGATTTCTTCGGCTGTAGGGTAGGGCGCCATTTCTTTGCAGCTTTTGTGATGTTGTTCAATACTTCATGGAAGTTGACCTGAGTTGCGCTATTGAGCTCCATGTGTCATCGCGAGGCGGGGCAAAACCCTCGGGTGAACAGAGGACTTTACGCACCCTGTAGTAAGTAGAGCAATCTCAGGCTGTTTTGCAGCATAATGCACACTTGTGCGGTAGATGTCGAGAAAGCACTTACACAGTGAAGCTCAATCAAGTTTGATTAAAGCAATCTGCTCTGGACATGCCATCGCCCATTGCAAAGTGTCTACTTTAAATCAATCTCTGTGAATTGATGGAGGTGTCGCTGCAGCATCGCATTGTGAATGAGGGCTTCGCAAAAGAGACAAGAGCCATTCACACTCCTCAAAATCTCAATCCTACTCGATTCGCAAATGTAATGATGTGTAACGTCAGGCACGTAGTCAAACGCAGCAGTGGATTGTAGAGCAGAGGGACGGATCGGCGGAACTATTATGCGGCGCGTGCGATCGGTGTTTGCGCGCCCGACGCACGGCTTGGCAGCTAAATAGAATACCGAATCTTTACTCCAGCCCAATCTCTTCGATTTCCTCAGGTCCGTTGCGACATACATCGACAACAACACCCACAATGTCGCACCGAAAGTTCGAAGCGCCTCGCCATGGCTCGCTGGCTTTCTTGCCACGCAAGCGCGCAGCCCGTCACCGAGGAAAGGTCAAGAGGTAAAGTCCACTGCAATACCGGCGACTCTCTCAGTGCGGATGGGAGCTGGGAGGGAATGTGAAGGCATTGACTAACGATGATTCTGCGCAACAGCTTCCCTAAGGACGACCCAAAGCAGAAGTGCCACTTGACTGCCACCATGGGCTACAAGGCCGGCATGACCACCATCGTCCGCGACCTCGACCGTCCTGGCGCGAAGTTGCACAAGAAGGAGATCGTCGAGGCATGCACTGTCATCGAAACTCCTCCGGTACGAGTGTCGGCGCCAATACCATTCATGGCATGCGCTTACCCGTACATCACAGATAATCGTTGTTGGTTTGGTGGGATACATCGAGACTCCTCGCGGCCTCCGCTCATTGACCACTGTGTGGGCTGAGCACCTTTCGGACGAGGTCAAGCGCCGCTTCTACAAGAACTGGTACAAGAGCAAGAAGAAGGCTTTCACCAAGTACGCCAAGAAGCACGCCGAGGACAGCGGCAAGAGCATCACCCGCGATCTCGAGCGCATCAAGAAGTACTGCACTGTCGTGCGTGTGCTTGCCCACACCCAGATCTCCAAGACTCCTCTCAAGCAGAAGAAGGCCCACCTCATGGAGATCCAGGTCAACGGTGGCTCCATCGCTGACAAGGTCGAGTTCGGCCACGGTCTGTTCGAGAAGCCAGTCGAGATCGACACCATCTTCGAGCAGGACGAGATGATCGACTGCATTGCCGTCACCAAGGGTCACGGTTACCAGGGTGTGACCAGCCGTTGGGGCACCAAGAAGCTTCCGCGCAAGACACACAAGGGTCTCCGCAAGGTCGCTTGTATCGGTGCATGGCATCCATCGCACGTGCAATGGACTGTTGCCCGTGCTGGTCAAATGGGTTACCACCACCGTACCTCTGTCAACCACAAGGTCTACCGCATTGGCAAGGGCTCCGACGAGGGCAACGCCACTACCGACTTTGACCACAGCAAGAAGACCATCACACCGTATGTTTTCCAAGTATCCTTTTTGCAAAGGCCATTGCTAACATTTCTGCAGTATGGGTGGCTTCGTCCGCTACGGTGAGGTCAAGAACGACTTCGTCCTCCTCAAGGGTTCCGTCCCAGGTGTGAAGAAGCGAGTCATGACCCTCCGCAAGTCCATGTTCATCCACACATCCCGCCGTGCCCTCGAGAAGGTCGAGCTCAAATGGATCGACACATCCTCCAAGTTCGGTCACGGTGCCTACCAAACGCCTACCGAGAAGAAGCAGTTCGTCGGTACGCTCAAGAAGGACTTGGTCACTCAGGCATAAGCAGCTTCAGCGTCAAGCTTGTCGATTGTTTTTGTCTAGCGTCTCACGAAAAGAAAAGGGATGGGAGGGAGCATGGTGTTGGCGTTCTCTCATCGTCATCCTTCAAAGTCAAGCCGTGAACATGCAGTACCTGTTTAGAGCTCCTCGGCGTAGGCTTCACAGGACTGTATACTAGTACGCTACTACCGCCACACTACCTTTTGGGTTCCATCGGCTTGCAGGGTAGTTTGTTTCGAAATGATACCAACGAACGTTCTACCTTCTTGTCGTTTATTATTCATCGTGCTGCTTGGTCTTGCTTCCCGTGTCCTTGTCGTGTATTCTTGTGCCCTCTGCGTAGGATTGTGATGTCTCCCACAATACCTTACCAATTGTCCAGCCCTGCTATTGTAGAGAGAAGTATGCCTTGCCTCCCTGTTGCCTTCGCCCCTCTCCGCTACTATGCTTGCTGAATGAACAAAGGATTCTGAAGCTGCGAGCTTACCGACTGCAGATCCTGCCAAACGGCCATGCATATATGCACGCTATTGTTGTCTTTCAACCCACCGTTATTGAAGTGAAGGCAAAACTGAACAGATAGGCAGCCACGCATTCTTCACATTCGCACAATCAAAACCCCGCCACCTCGCTGCCTTCCATCCTTTCTCTTTCTCTCTCATACCACAAGCCAGACCCCATACCTTGCCACTCCATAGCCAACCCACATCACATAACACACAGCACACATCACAGAGAATCGCTCCGCGACTAACAATCACACCGCACCAGACAGCAGACATGGCACCAAAATCACTCAAGCCATCCAACCCATCTCCGTCGCCAGCCCACCGCGACCGCTGCCTGAACACCATCGCGAAATTCATCCCCCACTACTTCCTTCCAGAGAGCGCCACGGACCCAAACTTCACCTACCCACACAACCTGCTCGTCTGTCTCGGCCACCCAGAACCAATAGCAATTGTGGTGTTCTGCAGCGCGGCCCAGTTCAAGGGGTACGCCGTCACCAATTCTCCCGCGCTCTCCGGAAATGGAACCACTGGCGACGGCGCCAAAGCTCAACACGTCGAGGAAGTTTCGACCGCAGTGTCCCTGAACGGCGTCAAATATGACATTTTGTGGAAAGAGACGCGTGTGCCAAGTGAGGAGTATGAGCTGGACGAGGAGAGGTTCTGGACGGAGTTGTTTGATAAGAATGGAAATGTGAAGGTGGGCCACGTTTTTTTTGCGAATCTCGAGGAGCTTGAGGAGCAGGAGAGGGTGGAGGGGGAGAAGGCGGCGGCGAGGAAGGAGAAGAAGAAGGCGAAGAAGGAGAGGAGGGCGGCGGAGATGGTGGTGAAGAAGGTGGAGGAGGAGGAGGAGTGAGGGGGGTTTGCTTGGGTGGGTTCGTGCGTTGTTTCCGGGTTCGGGTGGCGAGTTGAGCCGTTTGGGATGGGAATGGGGAGGGGATTGAGTTTGATAGATTTTGAAGGTAGTCGTTGGTCGGAGCCGTTTCTCCGCGAATTTCATGCATTCAATGCCACCAGATGTCCAAGTAGGCCGCAGAGTGACCCAGTCGGATTGTTGGAGATGCTCGTCAGGCCGCTCGTTTCTCCGCAAAATTCATGCGTTCCATGCCGCCAGATACCCATGCCGCCTGCGAAGCGATCTAGTCGGAATTCTGGAGAAGATCGTTGATCCTCTCGTTTCTCTGAATCCCCGGTGCTTGCAATGACATTACATGTCCAGAAGGGCAGTATAGCGGTATGAGCTGGTTTATGGAGATATCCGTCGGTCCTCCCGTTCCTCTGGAAGAACCGTGATGTGCGATGCCACCAGGATTGCAGACAGGCCGCAGAGCGACGCGATTGGATTCCTGGAGATGGTCACCAACCCTCTTGTTTCTCTGAAAACCTGGTGTGTTCAATGCCATCTGATGTACAAGCGGGCTTCAGAGCGAGATTTTCGTGTTCTTGGAGATACTCGTCGATCTTTTGGTTCTCTGAAAATCTGGCTTCTTCATTGCTACCAGACGACCAAGTGGGCGGGGTAGAGACGTGTGCAAGTTATTGGAGATACCCGTCAGTTCTCTTACTCCCCTGAAATTCCTTTGTATTCAATGCTTCTGGACATTCAACCAGACCGCAGATCGAGGCCGTAGGATTCTTTGAGATACTCGATTGTGAATCGAGGTTACCCAATTTCACCCATCTTTCCCTCCCTCAACCACGAAATATCTCCCCACTTTCTTGCTCGCACGACCCAAAACATCCCATCTCCGCGAATCGGCAGGTTTTCTCTGCCGTCGGATTCGCTTATGCCACCTGCCTCTGATCTCCTCGTTCTCCAGAGCGACTTTCAGAGCGTCCAGACCAAGTTCCGCCTCCTTCTTACCCTGTTTTGTCTCATCTCGTAGACTTCTGAGCGGATCTACACCTGTTGTATCCATTTGTTGAATGTCTTTTACGAAATGCAGTTGCGAAGAGAGTGTAGAGAGCATCTTTTGCTCTTCTGCGGCGTCTTGTGGCGGTGGGAGAGCTGAGAGTCGGAGCAGATGGTGAAGCTGTTTGGATGTGATTTCGGGTGTTGAGGAGGAGCAGTTACTGCTTGGTAGGAGAGAAGACACAGACCATGTTGGGGTCGAGAGGAGCTGGTCTATATCGAGTTCTGGTTTCTGTTGGCTGTAGGACCGGAAAGCATTCTGCGAGATGACGGCAGCTCTTTGGGCAGTCAGGCTGTGTGCGACACCGTTTGCGCGTCTTGCTATTCGTGCCGCCATACCCGTATCTTGACTACCATCAAGCTCGCATTGGAGACGCGATGTTGAAGTCGTGATGTGGCTGCCTGAGGCCTCACAGCGTTCGGCGGTTCTAGGGATCACCGAAGTTGACGACAACTCGGACCTCGTTCGAGACAGCAGCTTCACCACCACGCAATCTCCACTTTCAAATCGACAGTCTGCACAATGGCGGCTACGGTATGTGCTATCCCTACATCTGCGCGAAATTCAGCTCCTCCCGAGGACGAAGACACGGTCGCGCGCCCGGCAACCTCTTCCCCAACTCAATGCCAAAGCCTTTTCTGCGAGCGCCATACTAACCACATCCGCCATCACAGCGATCCGCCGCTCTCAAGGTCGACTGGGCCAACCTGGGCAGCAAGCTCGGCCTCAAGGGCAGCACCGCCAACTCCCTGGCCGCCTTCAAGCAGCGCAACGATGCCGCGCGCCGCAAGGTTCAGCAGCTCTCCGAGCAACCCCAAACCGTCGACTTCCAGCACTACCGCTCCGTCCTGAAGAACCAGGACGTCATCGCCGATATCGAGAAGCAATTCTCCGCTTTCCAGCCAAAGAAGTACGATGTGCAGAGACAGATTAAGGCTATTGAAGCTTTTGAGGCTCAGGCCGTCAAGAGCGCTGAGGAGACCAAGGGCAAGGTGGACGCAGAGCTGCAGGATTTGGAGAAGACTCTCAAGAACATTGAGTCTGCACGACCATTTGAGGATCTCACTGTGGTACGTATTGGGATTGGGGTCGAGCCATGGACATCTGAAGCTCAGATTCAATGGCTCGGTCACGTGACGAATTGCCGATGCATGGCTGACTTGGGTAATCGTACAGGACGAAGTTGTTGCTGCCCGCCCAGACATCGACGAGCGCGTCTCTCAACTCGTTTCGAAGGGTCGCTGGCAAGTTCCAGGCTACCAGGTACGTTCTCTTCCATGCTTGCGGTCCTGCAACGCTGTACTGACTTCACTTCTAGGAGAAATTCGGCAACCTCTCAGTGCTATAGATGGGTGCTGCCAATGTTCTATAGAGCCACATCCTGTATATATGCCTACTGAGTCTCCTTTGTTGAGTATGCTTTTCATGTGCATGTGCAGCAGAGCTCGACGTTTTTCAATTCTCGCTCAACAGTCGTACTAACTCAGCAGGCAGTCTAATCGCAGCTCACGGTGTTTTAATCATTGACAGGATGTAGACACGTGCCGCACACCTTCACAAGGCCCCTGCACTAGTTAATACGCACCTCCAATCGCCCAGCCGCCGCGCACACGTCTCGGGACGTTGACAGCAATTAGCACGCGCCTCGTCAATGACCAAGCACAAGGGCCTCTAGCCTCGATGAGGCATCGATCGGAGCTTCAAAAGCGAAGTAGAAGACGGCCGCTGAATGGTGGAGCACATGCTGGACTACAAGCGTTGCCCATCGTTCTCGAAATGCCTTCTGCGTGTTCTCTCGGAAGGTAAGCACATTCACACGCAGCTGCCGCAACGGGATTCACGGCTGCTCTGCGAGGAAGGAAGATCGAGAAGTGGCACTTACCTGTCGCGCACTTCACCGAACGACAAGAATTCCTGGACGAGGTCGGCTGATGTTCTGTGACATGTCTCGCCATATTCTCACAGCAGGCGTTCTCGACGACTTCTCTATCGGCATCCATGCTGTGCCAATACCAAACACACCATGAAGAACAAGTACACCCTTTGTGCCCTTTCCTCAAAATTCGGACCCGACAGCCGTCTTTCCCTCCGCACCTGACTTCCCCAAGCCAGCAACAAAGCCAGCGACATCTCTCCCTAGCTCCCTCTGAAACACAATTGAAGTTTGAGAGCTACCTCCCGGGCATCAGCAGCTAGAAGGCTGCTAGAAAACCCGAGCTTCACGGATATCGGAACACAGCGACCTGCCTTGGGGGCACAGCACAAGGCGACCTCTCACCGCATTGTAAGGCGTCCGGCCAAGAGGCGCTTATTACGAGACTAAAAGGGACACACAAGGAAGAACATCGCAGAGGACCAGTGGATAGCCTTTTTGGTGATAGTCGAAGGCCAAGCTCTTGATGCCTGAAGACCACGAAGGCAGGCCTTGCTGCAGTTGCCTTGCGCTGCCGCTGCTAAGAGTGAGGCTCGTAGGAAGCTCTACTTCCTGTGTTCGCTATCTCACATGACGTGACGAATTCTCGTCACGGTTTCATGGGGACAACGATAGGATGTCCAGTGTGCATTGGGTAGCGTGGACCAGGCGTACGCAGCTTGTGACGAAAGACTTGCAATGCTGGTGCATCAAGTCCATCCTGGCGCGTGGCATCAATGCATGAATTGCTCCGCCCGGTCATCGATAAATGGTCCGATTGCTTGTTCCGTTAGCTGCAGCAACTTTGCACAGGGCGACGGCGTCAAAAGGGCTAGGGAGATGTGACAGGTATGTGAGCTTGTCCGAGCAGGTAGAACCAAGCTAAGGATGGAGCTCGTCGCGGCACACGACGGTCATGGTCTAGGAGTGCTGGTCAATGCGAGACAGCTGCAGGCTCGGCGTTTCTTGCTTCGATCCTTCGCCACGTCTGGAGACGGCCAACGTCGCCTGATGCTGCAGCGAAGCGAACAAGCGCGCCTGCAACAGTTGAATGAGGACCTGCTCACGTCGGGCTTCCAGAGGATGGCGAGGATCGTCCCAAGTGTCGGGCATATCTTGAGATTTTATGTCCGGGTCGGGGGAATTGCTGCTGGGTCGCTTTCACTTCTGCGAAGTCACCAGCCACCCATCTTGCCAACAAGCTATTGTGGCTGATCAGTCACCAGCGCAATGGTCAAGGGTCGAAAAAGTTGACTTCACTCTATACCACTTCACCCGTCTACCAACAACTGACAACGCCCAAAGCAAATGCCGTTGCAGGCGGATAAGCATCCGTTGTCAATACACGAGGCAACGGCTTCTCGTTCCGTCAACGGTGGCATGATGATGGTGGCTTGACCTGCTTGGCTCTCACTCTACCAAGCTTGTTCATGCAATCACGGTGATTGCGTAGCCAAGCAGCTGTCACCATCCGCGAACAGGATCGACAGAGTTGAGCAGGGAATCAGCCAGTCGTTCGCACATCAACAGGCTCCAACGGGCCTGATCTCTGTTGGGTGTGGGTTAGGCAGAGCCTTGCCACAAACTTTCATGGAAGTCGTTCACTGTCCAGTTGGATTCCCAGCAAAGGACAATTTCCACGCAAGCGCTTCCAAAAGCCCTGCGAATGTGCTCTCACGGAAAGCAGCAAGGTTTCAACATTATCACACCGCTTTCTTGCCTGCGCTCGCAGTGTCTCTGGATGTTTGTGCCTGAGTTTTGCCAGTTTAAAGGAAATGATACTAACCGTTTACGAGTTAAACGATCGACAACATGGCCTAGCCTAGTCGAACACTCGCGTCGACGACGATCACGAGTGGCGGATGTTCAAGGTGACAAGACAAGGCTTGCTGGTTTTCTCTCACCTGGTTTGTGTCTGTTCGCAAAGGAGGAACAGGCAGTATGCTTCCCGAAGATCCTTCGCCTTGCAATCCCGGGCGCTTCGTTCAGAGTGGCGACTGGCGAGGTGTATAGCGTTTCCGACATGAAAGCTCCCCAGAGTCAATAAACGACCATGCGGGAGAATCTTGCCTGGTCTACGGCACAGCAATGGCAATTCTCAATGGATCATCCGGGACGATCTCCGGGACCCTCCTCTCCACGTCCATCGATCGCCTCGTTGGTCGGAATATGCATTTGCAACTGGACAAGCCCTATGACGAGGAATCAAACAATCAGAAAACCTTATGCTCGTTCCCCATCCCCATCACTGTCTTCCCGCGAGGATCCGGCTGGAGGCAAGACAGGATTGAACCAGGCAAGGGGGCACGAAGGACAGGAGGAGCAACAGGACTGGCCATCGTGCGGGAACCATCGAAGTGGTAGCGTATTTCCCTCATTAGCCAGCAAAAAAGAAACGAAAGCCATATCGTGCCCTACAGTTGGACCAGGATGCGACTTAGTCTCTGTAAGCAGTTTTACCTGATCGGTCAAGTACGAGAGCTAAATACTTTTCCCTTTTGAGAGGTGCTGTATAAGCAATTGGGACTAAGTCTCGGAAAGTCTGGACCCACTTGTTGACTTACCTTTGCAGGGTTGTACCACTTGTGGCAGGGCTGTTTCCGCTTGGCGCTGACCTTTTGGGCTGTTTTGAGTTTTCATAATCTGGAGCATTGCGCTGATGAGCTTGTTTTGTGCTTGTAGGCTTGTGCGTTGCATTGCGGCTTATTTTTTTCGTTTTGCTTTCACGCGATTGAAGGGGTTTAGTGGAAGTGCTGATGTTCTATGTCTTAGCGAAGATGGCCCGCTGGTCGGGGCTTGCTATTGCGGTATACCACTCTGCGGCTCTTTGAGGTCGCGGGGCGGAGTGGAGGGCGAAGGCATCAAAGGAAGGAGAAATGTGCATCATTTTCGGAGTCGCCGCAGTGGTTGTTGTCTAGGGATCGTTGCGTTGATGCCCTTCTACTGCACTTGGTTGTGCATAACGCAGCACAGCTACTGGCTGGCTTCCTGGCAATGGGACAAGGGCAAGGGGGAAAAATAGTGCAACCGATATGCGAGACATACTGTACTTCCTCGCTCTTCGTGCTGTGCCCGGATCATCGTGCCGTTGCGTTATGATTTGCTAGGTGCGCTGCTAACCTGGTGAACCTTTTTTTTTTCATCGGCCACAGGGGAGTTGACCCGATGATGCATTATTGTCGATTTGGCTAGACTGCAGTCATCGTCGCGTCCACTGTGGGCAACTACTCGTCGACCGCTATTACGGCGTCGTGTCCGAAGAAGAAAAATAGGGGGCAAGCTAATGGGCTGGAAGGATTGACTAGAGATCGTAGAGTTGCATCTACTGTGTAGGTCAGGTCCAATCCGACGACAGGGACACTAGGGTTTGCAGAATCGAATTCACACGGGATTGATGAGCTGACCTGGATGCTGACGACTGTTTTGTTCTTGTTGGTGTGTCTGTCGCGGTCGTACTGTAGACCCGGAAATTTTTGAAACATTTTTGATCACGGTTTCGAAATCTCTCCCTTTCACATCCGCTTACAAGCAAGACCACGCGGGAGGCCAGCTCGATCGTCGCGCGCAAAACATCTTCACACGCCGCGCGATCCCCAAGTCCATGGACCAGCTTTGCAGAATCATCAACAACAGCAGCGACAGTGAGACAAACTGCGACACAGCATCTCAGTCAGATAATAAATTATCTTGTGTCTTTCATTTCATTGCTCCCGGTCGCGCCGTTCTATACTAGCTCAAGCCGTCTGTTTGCTTGGCTATAAGGCGTCAGTCAGAGTAATTAATACTAGTTCTACATCGGCGTCTCGGCTAAAAAGGCGACGACCATCCTTTTTTTCTTCTCCGCCGCACAATCGCTGTGCTCGCCGTTCCAGAAAAACCAATGGATCCAGGGATTACCTGGTAAATCCTTTTTTGCTGTACAGAGTTTCAGAAACCCCATGCCCCAGTCGCGGATTTTGCGCGACAGATGGGCCCGAAAATAACGCCAGGAACTCCTCGCTTGTCTGTGCAGAAATCCCATGTCCAAAGATGTGCCGTTTTGTGAAAAAAAGTCAAAATCCGCTTAACGTCAAATCATGTGTGGGTGGGCAATGTGACCTGCCATGCCACTGTGGCACCCGCGTTCGTGTCGCTTCATGTTGCTGCGCACGGAAAAGGCCTTGCCGCAGCCGTTGTGCGGGCATCGGAAAGGTTTCTCGCCCGTGTGGCTGTGTGTGTGAATCTTCAAGCTCGATGGTCTGCTGAAGGCTTTGTTGCACGTTGTGCAAATGTAGCGGTCTTGAGACTGTGGAAACGTGGCTTGTGATGATGGGCTGATGTAGTGGTGGTGCTCCCAAGGGTTGCTTGTAGGAAGAGGGGCTGAGGATTGGACCTGAACAGCTGGGGGCGGCGGAGGGAAGTTGGAGGGAAGCGGCCTTTGCTGATACATTCCTTGAGGAACTTGGTACGCGGCCTGTTGTGGTTGATAGTATGTCGTGCCTGGCATGCTTGTGGGCGAGTTCGCGTAGGGCGAGGCCGTGTAGCGTGTGGTGCCATATGGTGAGGCGTTCATTTGCGAGGGAACTTGTGCACGCTTCATCACTGGGAACTGTGCTGCGCGCTGGTCTGCTGGCTCCATGTTGTTGATGGAACTACCCACGTAATATGGAGAGCCCGAGAGTGCGGATGCCGTCGAAATGGTTGACGGGCTGTTCGTCGACTCCAGCACCGAGTCGCTGCGCATTGGTGGTGGCGGTGGGACTACGTCGCGAGGACTTGAAGTCGCCTCGGCGACGGGATACGAAGCGGCTTGGTTTGGTTGTGCGACAATTGCTTGTGATGATGGTAGTGGTGGTGACGTTTGTTGCGACACCACCTGCTCTTTCTGTTGTTGTTGTGCCGCGGAGGCTTGTGAAGTTTGATCTGGTGAGAAGTTAGTGACAGAATCACGCGGCAGACTAGGAGCGTCGACTTACTGGCATCACCTCCAGGTCGATCGGCGAAGCTGAGAAGGTTCGATATCGATGGGAGCGATGGCTTGAAGCCGTCGTCTGACGTCGGTGATCCCGAGGATTGAGGAGAGCGAGGTTGCACGTGGTAGGACTGCTGCTGTTGTGGTTGCGGCTGCGGTTGCGGGTGATGTTGTTGTTGTTGTTGTTGTTGTTGTTGTTGTTGTTGTTGTTGTTGTTGTTGTTGTGCGACGTGGTTGTATGCGTATGGGTTGACGTTCATGGGCTGGTTGACGTCCAATTGCGGTTGCTGGGCACGAGTCGGGTACATGGCATAGTGTTGCGGGCAGGCTTGGAAGCCATTGCGGACGGGATACGCCATCATGCTGACCGTTGCCATTCCAATGGATGTCAGTGGGACGTTGTTGGAGGTTATGGAAAGCGAAGTGATTGCAGTGCTGGGATGGCAGATCAGGTACCCGAGTCGACAGAAGGTGGCGGGGCGAGTCTGATATTGTCGGACACGAGGGAGGAATGGCTAGTCGCTTGGTGCGGGCGAGGCTACAGCGGGCAGTATGTAAATTGGAGGCACAGCGCCCAAGTGATGGGCGTAAATTGACTCTACCGGGACCGTCGACGTCGATGGGCGGGACAGTCGTGCTAGCCTCGCAGCAAGCGCGACAGGAGGTCGGCGGCCCTGGTCAGCGGCAGTGAGGTGACAAGCGCGTGGGCGTGAGCAGGCGTCGCGAGGCTAAGTTGGGCCAAGGTGCTTTTTGCGCGAGGCTAGCTGCGCGCGGGTGGGTCCATCCTGGCTGCTAATCTATCGGGCTCGGGAACATCACCCTTCGCGCGGCACCACACGTCGTCTGCAGGCGGCGGCGCGACTAAGTGATGCTTGTGCTGGACGGAGGGGATGATGATCGACGTCTTGGAATGCCGCTCGCAGCACGAGATGGGCGACGGCGTGCGTGTGCGTGGGAAGTGTATGGCAGTAGCGTGGACGGGTGCAGAAGACGGCGACGAAGGATGCATCGGTGGCATCGCCTCCGTCATGGATTGGCAACGTGCAGGAGCAGCGGCAGCAACAGCAGCAGCAGCAGCAGCAGCAGCAGCAGCAGCGCTCTCTCTCAATCTGCAACGGCAATCCACATCGCCTACGGGTGGAGCTGCCACAGGAGTTGACAGGCCGACGCCCCCAAACCAGCACGCCGTCCACCGCCTGTCAGCAGCGCCCTCCTAGGACGCCTCCAGCGATGTGACCTCGCGCACGCGGAGCATTCTTGACTCGTCGCCGCTAGTTTGCACGCCCGGCCAGTCCATGTGCAGGGTCCCGTTCGTGCTGCTGTTGAAGACTCGCAGCGTCGGGCCAAGGTGGACCACGCCGGTGGATCGTGAACGGAAAGTCTCATCATCCATCGATCTGCAGCACTGTGCATTGTCCTGTCCTGCTGCTCGCTGCGGTTCGCCTGTCTGGCCGGCCTCGCATACGTCCAACACGATCACCACACTCGTGCTGCTGCAGCGCGGCGCAGCAGCGACGTGCATAGAAGGCCTCTGGAGTGCGCATTATTGGATGCACAAGCTGTGCACTCTGCACCCGCATCGCCAGAAATTCGCAGGATCGCCGCGTGCCGTGCTGCCATGGCAAGGCGGCCGCTGCAGCAATGGGATTCGCTGCGAGACCACGCCGCCGTGTTGGTCGTCAACGCTAGTGAGGCACAGAGTGCGGCCTTCTGCGGCTCGTCATTTCGCCTGCCGTGCCACGCTGTGCCTCGACTTCGAGGCGCAGAGCTGTCCGCCAACAGGGATACCGTGCCGCGTGGTGCCTGCTATGCTGTTCTTCGGCTGCGTGGTTGCTGCTGCCACACGCGCTGCTTCGCAATGACACGTCGTCGCAGGCAGCGCAGAGCCGATGAAGCGGGTCGAGTCGCATATGCGTGGCGGAGAATCACCCACTCAACAAGCACCCTTTGAGCGCTCGCTAGACGGCAAAAGGCGGTGATTTTCGCTGCACTCCAACCCTGTCAGTGCCACGCTCTGATCGACGGCCCACCACATTGTTCTAAGCGAGCCTCTCGAACCTGTCGACTTCCGCCTATCACGCCCACCGACCGCGCTGCACCTCGCACCCGAGAGAAGCGTGAACGGAGAGCTCCCGCCTCCACCACACCTTCCGCCAAACACACATACGAGCCCGTCACGAGCAGATCACCACGGAAAGTAGCGCCGTCACCATTGCATCGCGCATCGCGAACACCAACGACTGCTGCGGCATCCAGGCTGCAGCCCTGCTAAGAATAAGCACTCTGCGGTACATTTGTTTCACTGCTGCGAAAGAAAACTGCCCGCCCGCTCGGGGCTGCGTCAAAGACACGCGAGCCTCCCATCACCTCGCAGTGACCAGCTCTCCCTCGCGCTGGAAACATCCGACGACACGCAGCGCCTCGCGCGAGGTGGCACACCTCCGGCGCTGTTTACAGCCGAGCACTTGTTCGCACGCCACACGCCTCCTGCCGGGTGATTGCTGCACGGATGATGGAGGAAACGTCTCACACATGTTCGGCGCCATTACTCTTTTATGCAACGCTCCCGAAGACGATGGAGTACCGGCACTCGCGTCGTCGAGGGACCCATGAACTTCCTGTGCTTACAGCAGTTTCTCCGGCTCGAATCCACGTTTTTGACATGCATATGCTCTAGCGGCGGCAGCCGCGCAGATCACTCGTCACCAGATGCGCCGGCTCGCACAGATCTTCCACCATCCGCTGCTGCGTCGATCGAAAATGGAACACGGCACGCGACAGAGTGGCCCTCACGCTCGCTGTTCGCTTGACATCGATACGACCGTGTTCTTCAGAAGCAACTATTTCCACCAGTGGCTGACCGTAGACGACGCTTCCGAGGTCAACAATCGCCTTTTCTCGTAAAACGGCCGCTACAGCGTAGGTTCCTTCGCGTCTTGGGACCACACTGCCAATTGCCTTGGCCTCATGGCTCCCCTGCTTTACGCAAGGTTTCGGTGCAACTAGCGATCAGCGTCACCAAAGGCGATCACCTTCATCTGGCTAGCGGATCTCCCGGTAGCGACGGTCTGCGCAGTCGGTGTGATGGGCGCACGTGAGCTTGACTCAAGACGTGAGACAATCTATTCCCTATGCTGATGAGAAGCAACATGGGCTTCGACATGTGGATCTTCCGCTGGCTTCCAGACATATTCGAGAAACTCGAATTCTCAAAATGGAAATGCCGAGTACGCCTCATACTTGCCATGTGATATACCTCAGGTCCTACAGCAACGTCGACCACTATTTCATCGGACCAGTCCAGTATAGACGCCAGACTCTAATGTCTGCCAGCGTGTCGCGAGCTGCCGAAATTGCAGTCAGGTCGATGTGGAGGCCGAAGTTGTATGGATGAAGACTGAAGCCGAGAAACACGCGTCTTTAACCCCGTTGCAGAAGTAATGCCGCGCCTGTGACCTGGCACCCTCAAGCAGCACGAGATGAACAGTGCCTTTGGTCATTGCGAATGCTGAGTGAATCAGAACGAAAACCATTCCTCGATACATCGTACACTTGGAAGCACTCCGCAAGAGCCGAAAACTGTTGCCGACTGAATGACATTTGCAGATGTTGAGCTCGCTGCGGATCTCTGCTCCGCTCGACACCAGATGATGTCGTGGAGCATCGAGATCGACGTCGCGACAGGGCCATGCTGGCTTGTCTAGAAGCCATCCCCATCTCTGCTCATCTTGAAACTCATGCGTACCGCCAAACATCTCGAAGCGGCGCTCCTTCCTCATCTGCAACAAAACTTCCGAGCGACATGGACAGCGAGCGGACAATGCCTCGTGGGTACCTGCTTCGACGCGCGGTCTGCACGAGTTCCACACCCGCACCAACAATGCTTCATGCGGACAGGGCCATCGCTGTCCTCATTGTCACAGTTCAGAAGTCCGTTACGCACGCAGATCGCAGGGGCATACACCATAAGGGTCGTGATCGGTCGCACCACCGCCAGCCCCAGCGATATAAGTCACGTTGCCAAAACGTGGCACGTGTAACGTATGCACAATCTGCTGAAAAGGATTCAGAGCCGATTTAGTCTACGTGCCACAACCATGTATCCGTGCTGCACCACCTATATTGGATGCATATCGACTCGGGAAAACTTGCAGACAAGCTGCTGGACGACCGTTGCTTCGAGAGCGAGCGCTTACACGGCACATGGTGTCGAAAACCGCACAGCGAGTTTATGCCACTGAAGCAAGGGCATTGGACATGTTGCCGGACACTTGGAGAGCCTGAGCAGACCCACCAGGCACTCGACCCTCCGCCAGGAGTTGATCGCGCAAATCCGCTGCGCACGACTCGACAATGCACCGGCGAGCTCGTGTTGGATCTGGTCATTCGCCAAAGACGAAGAACATGGACTACAGTAGTGGCTTTGCGATCGCTGTCCACACTGCCTTCAGCGTTTCGAATGGCGTTCCCTACCGTGCAACCACGATACCATGCCGGCTCAATTGTACCAGGCGGCGTCTCCACCATTTGTCGCTATTCTTGATGCCTATATTCCGCACGATAGCAATGCCAGCCTTGAAAGACCGGTGAGCTATGGCGTCCACTCCCGTCGGCCACTACTGCTCCCCGGTAAGTAAGCAGGAAAAGTCAAGATCGAAAACCGGAACATCGCCGCCGCATCACTAACACAACGGTCGTTTCCATGCGTGGGCTGTGCTGAGGTGGTGTCGCGTGCTGTTCGTGTCTGCAACCGCACTGTCCTTGTAGGCGGTGTGGAATACTTGGACGCTTTTGTTGTTAGCGTGGTAAGCGCTGGACGTCTTGTGTCCAACGAGGATGCCTAGAATTCCGACCACGTCGGCATCTCGGGATTTGACTGACTACTAAATGTCGCACTTCTCCATAGGACCATAGCGCGCTGCGCGCAATACTACTGTAGTCAGCGGTCTGGTGCAGAGTGAGTCAGCATTAATACTTCGCAGTGAACTCCGAATGCGCTCGAACCATTCCTACTACTGTTCCACTACAGCACAGCACAGTCCTAGACCAGCGGATTATGTTCCAAGACCTGGTTCAGCGACCTGACTGTGTCTCACGCACGAGGCAGTGTTGCGCTGCGAAGAAATTTTTCCCTTTGGTGCCGTCGTATTTCTCGCACCGCCGACGAGCTATTCGGGATATTTCAGACAATGCCGAAAGATAGGATGTTCTATGGCAGATGGATTCGGTGCCCGAGACTAATACCAAGACGGTACGGTGATTAGTGAAATGAGACTGGCTTCTCTCCGGACCGACGGGCGACAGAGCACCATAGTACTATAACTTTTTTGCCGATTGTAGAATGTACTCATTCACGCAGACAAGCTGCCAATCTTCACAATTCTATCAATCAAACCATCTTGCTCATAGCTCGTCGTTCGCTCCGGCCGGTTCTGCGCCTTTTCCGTTGACTGTGTGAAAGAAGTAGGTTAGCAAGAATTCCTCTCTCTCATCCACAACTTTCTCCTCTCCCCGCCTGCCTCTTCCCGCTCCTCTTCTTCCTTTTCCCCTCAACTCCTCAATCACGAAAAAGGAAGAGAAAAAGTATTGAACTCACTCGTCACCAACTCCGTCTCAAAAATCAACGTCGCCCCACCAGGAATCGGACCAATTCCCCGATCTCCATATCCATATTCCGGCTGAATCGTCAATTTCCTTTTATCTCCTACACACATATCTTGAAGCCCTTCGTCCCAGCCTTTGATCACTTGGCCTTTGCCGAGTGTGAAAGAGAGGGGTTGGTTGCGGTTGTAGGAGGCGTCGAATTCGCTGCCGTCGGAGGCTAAGGTGCCGCGGTAGTGCATTTCTACTTTGTCGCCTGGGTGATCATATATCTGTTAGCTGCTGCGATTTTTTGAAGGGTTGAAGCGATCGCTGTCGTCGCTCTTGGGCTAGGTTTTGAGGTGGTGGTCGTTATTATTACGTACCGACTTTCGTCTTGGTCGTGCATTCGACTGTGTGGGTCTTTTCGATGTCGAGGGGTTTGTCCAGGGCGGTGACGCCGAGAGCCAGGGCGGCGATTACGGTTGCGAATTTCATGGTTGTTGTTGTTGTCGTAGTGAGTGGGTAGTTCTGTCCTGTCCTATTCGTATAAGATGTCGTCTGTGAAAGGATGTGGTCTACTTGGCTTCATCAATGTCCACAGAGTTGGCGGTCTCCCTCCCGCCCTTGCGGAGCTTGAGCTTATGTGGGGCTTATCTTATCTGTCACGTGAAAGAGACGAAGTGGTTTGTTCCTCAGGTATGAAATGAGTCTGCAGCTGAGTGAAGGTGTGAGGTAAAGGCGAGGCTTGTGATGAAAAGAGAAGAGCCCTCTTGCGCCTCCGAATAAAATTAGGAATTCAAGTCTAAAACTAAGACCATCTGATGCAAAGACTGAAGTAATGCGAAAACGAGAAAAATGCATAATGCCTGAACCCATTTCCATCTCACAAATAACCCAGAGAACGCCCTCGCTAATGTTTCCTCTCGTCTCGTGCGTATCAATTTAGTGCCAAATAGGTATCAAGTCGACCAAAAGTCGAACAAACCAAGAATGCAATGCAACCTCTTCTTACCACTGTATCAGTCCAGAAGGGTATTTTGTCTCAACCACTCAATGCCATGACCGCACTCCCCTTTGCAACCTCATGCTCTTCAGGAGTAGGCGGCATAACATCCAACAGATCGCAACGATCCCACAAACAATAATCTCCAACCGCAACATCGTCCAGATACATCTCCAGTGCGCTCTTCTTCTTATCTAGGGCAAGTCTTCTCTCCTCCGGTAGTTCAAGTGTCATTCTGGTCGGGGAAGGTACGAAGCTCCCCTCATCGGTGAAAGAAACCCGTTTCTTCCCAGTCTTTCTCTGACTCCTGACAACGTCGGCATCGTTCTCGCTCACGGCCGTATCCCGTCTTGCAATCGGATAAGGAAAGCAAAGACCCAGCGTTTCATCAATACTTCTGACCTCTCCACAATCGCTTACTGCGCGACGATTTCGCTAAAATTGTCGACTACTGGTTGACGTAGAGCTGCTGGGAGTTGCCAAGCCACCACTATACGAGTTCTCACTCTGTATCGACGGCGTCTGCGGCGTACCAGGTTCCAGGCTGAGTTGAACCTTGATTGAAGAAATCCATTCGTGCTGCAGAAGCTCAGCGGCAGAAGCACGTCTCGCAGGATCGCGTTCGAAGCATCGCTTGAGGAAGTCGAGACCTACGTCGGACATTTGGTCTCGCGTGGGCATTTGTGGTGAGTTGCCATTTGCGATGTTGTACATGATGGCGAAGTCGTTGTCCATGTTGGCCCATGGTCGCGAGCCAGTGGCCATTTCGCTGATGACGCAGCCCAAGGACCAGATATCTGCGGCACCGAGACGGCCGGTTTGTTTGCCGCCTTTGATCACCTCGGGTGACATATACATGGGAGTGCCCTGTACTGAGCGCTGACGTCCATCACCGCCGGGCCCATCAGCGACCACAGTCTTTCCTTGCTTGGCAATAACCTTCGCTGCGCCAAAATCGACGAACTTGATCACGCCATTGTGGTCGAGCAGGATGTTGTCGGGCTTGATGTCTCGATGCACAACGTTGGCTTCATGCAGGTATCCCAAGCCTTCCAACAGCTGTAGAGCATAGACCTGGACGACTGTCTCATCCTCAATGCGACCATGCTCGAGGAGTCCCGCCAGCGAGCCTCCTGAGCAGTATTCCATGAAGATGTACACCTTGTCGCGATGGGGCTCAATACCGTAGTATTGCACAACGTTGGGGTGGTCCAAGACTTGCAAAACGCCCATCTCGTCCCGAATCTGCGAGACAATTGTTGGGATCATCTTCGGATCCTGCAATCGGATCTCCTTGACAGCCATGAGATGACCACTGTCAAGATTGATAGCAGCATAAACGCTGCCGAAAGTACCACCGCCGACGAATTGGCCTTGTTGCCATCGCAGATGCACATTGCCAGCGGAAGCAGATAGATGTGTCAGAGCACGATCAGCGTCATTGGAGTCTTCCAGAACTCGCCCGAGAGCTTGTCGTTCTGCCTCACGATCTTTGCGCGCCTGATCAAGCTTCTCAAGTTCGTCAAGCCATTGAGCGCGTACTATGCGAGATGACTCATCATCGTCTTTCAGCTTTCCGATGTCGAGACGCAGTTTGCCTACCATTGCATCCATCCTTTGCTTTTCTGCTTGAGCGGCAACAGTGCCTCGGGCACCCATGATGTCAAAATGCGAGATGAGCAGACTCATGCAGCCCGCAACTTTCGATCGAAGATGAGCATACTCTTCGTCTGAGATTGAGAGAATGTTCTGCCCTCTTGTCATGACCATGGCGAATTCGAGTGCTACCACTGCCCATCGAAAGGTCTTGCGATCGGAAGCGACGCAATCATCGCAGATGAAGGAAACCCAGTCCAAGGCAAGCTTTGTCAGCTTGTGCTGGTTGACCGCTCGTCTTTGCGCGTCCATGTGGATGGCAGAACGCTGACCGAACTCTGTCGCGAATGCAAAACAGTTCTGAATGAGTTCTTGGCTTTCGCCTTTCCTTCCCGCGGCTTCGACCTGCGAGCGAACAATGGCGACGGAGTCCATGATGGTGTTGGAGAGCTTGTGCGCGGTTTTGCGAATCTTTGCCAGTTCCTGGTTGACTCGCGGCAGGTTTGCTCGTTGCTCGACAAGTATTGTCAAGTCGAAATTACCTGTGGCAGTAGTGAATGCCATGTTGGCATTTTGCAGTCGCTGCAGACTGCCATCAGCCACCAATCGTAAACGACCGGTTTTGAGGTCGAGTGTCTGTGGTACTTTCAAGATCTCCTTGCCAGAGTGCGAGGCATCCATTCGGTCACCTTCCCAGGCGAGAGGTAATTCTGGTCGCAGGATGAGAACATATGGATTGCTAGGGTCTTCAGGACTATCTTCAGCGTGATAGCAGGTTCCAAGCATGCTTTGAATATCCTTCGGTCTCTCTCTGAGAACGGGACTAGCCAGGATGTAGACTTTGCCACCAGCCTTCTCGTTATCGCCTGGAGTGGGCACAGAACTTTCGGCGTTGGTCTCAACTAGAAAATGGCCCGATAGTCTGAGGGCAAGAAGGAAGTCCTCATACAGCTCGTTGTCGATATTGATGTTGTATTCAGTTGCATTCTCAAAGCGTTGGCTCAGAATTCTGCCGAATCGGAAAATCTTTCGTTGTCGTACACGAACGGAATCCAGAATTGATTTGTATCGTTTGTCCATTTCGGCGGTACCAGCGACCTCATCCGCCGGGCGCTGCAACTCCTTCTCGAAATGCGCGGCTAGTCGCCCCATAGACTTGGAGGTTAGGCTGGAGAACTGCTCGGCAACTTCCACGTCACCTCCATCAAGATGTCGCCCCAGCTCGTTGGAGAAGTCCCATTCTTGCTCCAAGATTTCAGCTTCTTTGAACGTGTTCTTGTTAGCCATGAGCTTCCAGTTCAGCATCTTGAAGTAGAACTTCAACGCATCAAGCACGACAGAGTCGAAATTGTCGTCGATGCAAGGCGGCAGGTCCCAGCCTGGCTCAGGCTGAGCGATGAGCAAGTATTGCTCTTTGATCTTCACAGCCAATTGCAGCAGGATCTGAAATTGCAGAATCATCTGCTCGGCTGTCATAACGCCTTGCTGTGCTGCATCTTTCATCTTCTTAGCATATGAAAGACGCATGCGAATAATCTCTTGTATCAGTCGACTAGGAAAGTTGATAAGCGTGAGCAGCTCCTCAATGTACGGCGGCAGGTGACGATCGGAGAAGGCTTCGGCGTTGGCGATCAATGTAGCCTTAGCCTTGTGGATGACAGTGTTGACGCCGTTGAGGAGATTCTTGTCTCCTTGTAGTGACTTCAACCCATCTTCCTTGAGTATGCGATCAATAAAGGAGCTGTCGTCGAATAGTTCGTTATGCTGTTCGCCTTCGGGCCGGACGCGTGGAGTTGTGAAGTCGAGTTCCATGTTTCCAACCCAGCTTTGGAGGATACCAAGCTCAGTGCTGATGAGCTCCGTCGTGTTGTTCCATGCGATGACGGCATCACATGTGTCCCGGTATGCGGAAGATGCAGCTCGAGGATGAGCAGCCTCGAAAGCCTGGCGCGTAGGGTACAGGCCTTCGATCTTCTCAATTTTCTTCACCACATCCTGGACTTGTTGCATAGGCGATTGGCCGACCTCAGCCTCTCCCTTGATCTCGAAGGCGACTATCGACTCTATCGTCTGCTTCACCTTCGATCTACCATCTTCGATCAATCGTTTCTGAGCAGCAATCGATCGCCCGCACGTCTTCGCCCGCACTCCTATCCAGACCTCGGTCTTCAATGTATTCTCGCCTTGCTGTTCTGGGCCACCAATCAATCGCTTCTTTTATTGCTTCACTACATCTCCCGTCAACACATTTGCCAACATTGCATGCCATTCCAACCGCTCTCTATTCGCAGGTATATTCAGCTCTTCAACAGACGGCTCCAAGTCTTCTTGCCCGTAGTACAGCAATGTGTCCACTTCGGCAGGATCGTGGTCCGCATAGTTGGCATTGGTCGGGCTCTCCTCGTCCTCCTCACTTCCAGAACTGTAATCCAGACTCGGCGTCCTAGGTTCGGTATAGAAATCGTTGTCTGGTGCATCCTGCCGTATTCGTTGCACGTATGCCTTCTCTTGCGCTCTATATTCATCGTTTGGATTCCTCCTTCGTCGATGTGTAGATCCATTGCGTGGTCGCGTAGCAGTGTTTAGCGCATATCGCATTGAGCTGCCAGGCCCTCTGTTCGGTGCATAGATATTGCTGCTTTCCTTTCTCGTATTTGCAGGCCGTCTCGTCCCATTGGTCATTGCCGTTCCTGTACCCTCGTAGGCTGGCGTACCGGGCATCGCAGAGCCAACAGAACCTCGCGTGGTTGTCCGGGACACATTACTCGACCCCGGTTGGCTCCATCCATATGTTGACACATTGGTGAGAGGCGTTACCTCATCCTGTGCATATGCCTGCCCGCTGCCTGCCACGAAATGCCTGCTGGAAATGCCATCGCTGTCGCTGTGACTTTCCTGGTTGCCCGCATATTCATCGCCATCGTTGCCACTAGAATTGGTGCCGGAAGAATCGTAGGTTTCGAGCTCGGGACGACCCTCGGGCTGCTCCATGATGGTGCTCCGCAGGGCGATGTTGGAGTCGCTGGAGTAGCGAACGTGGTGCGAACGCAGGGAAGCAGGACTTGTGCGCCCGCCGTTCGAGGTAGGCATGATGGCGACTACGGACAGTATTAACCCAGACTAGTAGGTGGCCGGTCCTGCTTCGGCAGTCGTGCCGTCGTCGGTTCTGTCGCGATCCGCACCGAAGCTTCCTAGCAAGCAGGCGGCTTTCCGATCAAGATGCCGCTGGATTTGGCTTCGTCATCGAGCGTGACGCGTGCAGATTGGTGACGGCGGACAACGCGAGAACTGTGCGACGCAGTACACAATAGCAATGCAGTGTAGATTTGTACTCTGCACAGGAGAGACGGTGTAAGCAGCGGCGGACAGCAGGGCGGAGATGAGGATAGCGGGAGGAGACTTGCTTCTTCCACCGTTTCCAGGTTTGCCATCCTTGTCCGCATCGATCCAAGCCAGCTTCCCGCACGCGACTTTGACACGTGCGACAGCGTCCGAGCTTGCACAATTCACTTCTGCCAACACAACCATATTTAGCAGTACTGTATACCGCTTGTATGGAAACTGATATCACGAGATAGGCAAGCAACGATGGCGCCTCCCCCACCAAGGCGCAACTTGCGCAAAGACTTCGTAGCATCGCACTTCGACTACAAAAAAGCGAAGCCCATAGTGCTCAATGAGACCGGACGACCTATTCCTACGAACAGCACAATGGCCCCAAATATCCGCTCAATATCCTGGTCGCCAACAGGAGCCATGGTTGCGCACAACATACACAACAACATTAGAGTATGGAATCCCGAACGAGCAGATGTGAAGGCCACGACAGCGCTGCAAGATGGGCCGAAGCCAGGTGCGCATGGGAACACGATTGAGAAGCTTGCATTTAGTCCGAGGATGGAGAGTCTGCTGGCAAGTACAGGCCAAGATGGGCTCGTGAAGTTCTGGGACGTAAGAGTGCCTGGTGGAGGAACAGGTCTGGTAGGAGGGAGCGGATACGGCGCAAAAGGGCATACACAGGGCAAGAGTGGGGAGTACAAGACAGGCGAGCAGACACTGTTCTTGACATGGCACCCGAACGGTACCGAGCTCCTCGTAGGCACACGAAACGATGTGATCACTGCATTGGATGTTCGCAAAGCAGACACACCCATGGTATTGGAGCCGAATGCTGCTCCAGCAAGCAACCTGCCCAAATACGATGCCACAGCAACAGATCGATCTCCTACTAAGGACAAGGGCGCTTTCTATCAGATGGCCTTCACCAATTCCGGCAATCATATTCTCGCCGCGACGACCGAGGGACCAGTCAAGGTCCTCTCTTACCCTTCCATGCAGCCTGTGCACAATTTGGTAGCCCACAGTGGATCAACGTATAGTGTACAACAATCTCCGACAGGCAACCACATCGCCGTAGGTGGCACCGATGGGCTCATCACACTTTGGAACACGGATACCTGGCTCGTCGACCACACCCTTAAGGAGGCTGCTGGTGCAGTACGAGATCTGAGTTTCAGTTACGATGGTGCATATTTGACTGCTGGAGGCGGACCGGATCCAATGAAAGACAACGAGAGGGGGCTCAGCATTTGGCACGTTGAGACGGGAGAAGAGGTCGTGAAGCTGGAGACGACCAATGCAGTTACGTGGGTTGCATGGCATCCTTTGAGGCATGCTGTGGCGTATTCTGGTGATCCCGGCGGATTGAAGATTGTTGGAGGGTTGTCTGGAGGGTATTCATAGGGAGATGATGCTCGCTTGGAAGACGACTTGGACGTTCTACGCGAAGACAGTCCAGGATTGGGGTAATTGGCAAGACCAAACGCAAAAGGCCACGCTATGGAAAGTGGGCGTAATTGTGGCAGCAAAGACTAGGTCTCATCTGTCATAAGGTCGTGCTACGGCAGTTCACGCACCAATCTATTGGGACAGCGTCGCTGAGCTCGATAGCTCTAGTCTTCTACAACGGCTATTTCGCGACAGGAAGCTCGGGGTGTGGCCACCACGACGTGGCGATACTGTTCGCATCTAAGACAAGCAAGCTCTGCGCCCAGCAACAGTAGCGGCATTGCACAGCTACATTATGATACAAGCTCTGGACAACGCACACTTCAAAGACCATCCCGTCACGCTTAACAGCAACGTCTTTCACAACAATCGCACATCAAGCATGAGAATCAGAAGGACACGCATGGCTCTGCTGTCTCTGCTGACCACTGGCTGTAGTGCACGCCAGCGTGGGACAAACAACGAAGAGCATGGCTGTACGAGACACGCAAACAACACGGAAGAGACAGATTTTTACCAGACATGGGTTGCTAGCTGGTCCCTACATAGGTAGCGGAGGTAGAGCTGAAGGAAAGACATCTCTAGAGATGTCACTCCTCATTCTTGAAATGACCTCTTCGTTTCTGTGACTTTTGTCTGTCATCTTTCCACTGGGATCTCCGCCCTGCCACGAAGGATGATGATCTATTTCGCAATTCTATTGCACTTTTGCAATGGCCTGACGGATGTGCTAGGCCAACATTTTCCATCCATTTGAGCAAAATCTCTAGCTATGCTCTGCTTCGTCCGAGGAAACAGTGCCGTCCGAGCTGATCCAGTCCTCCGGATCGCTCTCATTCCTGTCGGGCAGAACCGCACCAGCTTCTTCCAGTATCTGCATGATGTTTCGCAAGCGTTTCTCCTTCGCTACCATTTCCTCGTTGCTTATGCGGCGTCTTCCATATTCATCCCTACAGTCTCCGCCCTGCGCTTCTACAAGTTCGTCCTGACACCTCTGATGTTCTTTTGTAGCTGTTTCCAGTGCATTAGTTCTTGCATTATAAATAGTTTGTGCTGGCGCATTGACATCGGCTCCTGCAGCAATAAGCATCTGCACTACCCACTCGTAGCCTCTTAAGCATGCTGCCTGTAGTGCATTGCCGAACACGTCTCCCTGAGCGTTTACGTCGGCGCCGGCATCGAGAAGTATCTGCACTACCCCCTCGTTGCCGTAAGAACATGCCATCTGTAGTGCAGTGCCGTCATAGCCTCCCTGAGCATGAGGATTTGCTTTGGATTTGAGGAATCCGTCGACAATTACTTCGAGTCCAAGAAGACTCGCATAGTATAGACCTGATCCCATAGGATATTCCAAGGGTTCGAAATCAGAATCATATCGTTCGACGTTGTTCACCATCAGCCAGTGCTCCACGACACGCTGGTCAGAAAAGAATCGCCGCTCCCGCGTAACATCTGGTGGCTGCTGCAACGGGGAATGATAGTACCACGAACTTGCTGTGTATTTGAGTAGAGGAAAAGTCTCCAGGTCCTGCTCTTCAGAAAGCCTTTCATCACAACCGCTGTAGTAGGTGAGGTAGGCCAAACAGCTGCGGGTAAGAATTCTGTGTTCCCGTCCTTTCTTGAAATGGAATGCATGGGCGTTGCTCTGTTTGATGCGCTCTGATTCGAAATATTCTTGCACGGAGAAATGGGCCAATCTGATCCTGGTTTCGCCATCGACATGCGGGCTGGTATCTTCTAGACGGTGGGCGTCGTGCATTTCCAACCAGTAGTGATGGTCTCCATCGGCACCTATAACTGTAATGAGCCCTGACAAAATCTCTAGCGCATCCTCAATTCCTGCACGGTCCTCTGTGTTTACGTGTCCATCTTCCTCCCAATCAATGATCGTAATCTCAGCAAGTTCTTTGAGACGAGGCGGTGATTGAGCAAATGCCAGCAAACGGAGCATAGCGAGAGCATCCGAACGCAGATCGTGCGGGATTCTGATGAGCATTCGTTCATATGTCTCATCTAAGGTGGGGGGTAAATCGTACAAGGCCTTTTTGACGGAACTAGCCTTGGTAGATTTCAGCTTCTTCAGCTCCTCAAGTTGGCAGTAGGCCCAACGGAACCTGCATCGAAGTCAAAGGTCAGTATCTGTAGTCATACAGCAATTGTGGTCAGATAACTCACATTCCATCGGCCTTGGCAACAAGAGTCTCTTCGATCAGTTCCTTCGTCTTCTGATCTCGAAAGATTCGATGGCCGGCTTCGAGCTGAGCTACTATGTAGCGACGAATGTCCTCATTGACCAATATCGAGGGTATGGGCATTGGCGTAGCCTGCTGCTTTATCATTCGATCCCGTATGTCAGGCAGTTCCCGACTGGTCGCTAGGATCTTGACGTGTCCTGCCAACTGCGAGATGTCTTCCAGCCACGTAAACAGTTTATGCCGATTGTCATTGTGTTCGGGAGCCTCATCTAATGCGTCCAACATCAGAAATACTTCATTATACGCCTCGAAACAAGACTTTGCTATTTGCCTAAGTCCTTCGAGCCCCAGTGAGCGTCGATTGGGTGTATGGTACGCCTGTTGAAGTGTCGACAGCGCCGGACCTTTCCAGCCCAACTGTGCAATAAGGGAGCGGAGCAAGTCGACAAGGTGCTGCTTCTGATTGTCCGAGAAAGTGAAGTAGAAGATAGCGCAGCCCGTATTTGGTCGATCGCTGCAGTATTGCCTCACATCCTCGATCACTGTGGAGCTGAGAACAGTCTTGCCACAGCCTGCTTTTCCGTACGCCCACAAGAGACGAGTAGAGGCAGTTTTCCAGTTCTGGTATATTTCAGATTCTAATAACCAATTGCCCGAATCGGGTTCACGCAGCTCGCGCGCGGAATGGTGATTCGTCCATGGATCTGGTGGGGAAAGCCAGGATACGATGCTCCGATATTGGGCTGCCTCTTGCGCAGCTCTGTTTTCGATCTGCTGTACAGCTGCCATGACTCGTTGCTTTGCTCCTTTGTAGTCCTCACCATAGTTCGCTCCTGGTGTAACACCAAGGATACCAAATAACGCATACCAATTATCTTCGGGACGAGTAGTGGTCCGCCGTTCCATCCATCTCATTTTTGTTTTCGAGGACCACTCCATACATGCGCTGTAGTCATGTAGGACCTGCTCCGGGATGTCCGTGATCCTTGCGATATCTGCTTCGAGTCCAGGTCCTAAGCGTCTCCCGCCGTCCCTCTATGCGGCGTACCCTTTATGTCCTACGACTTGCCAGGTTCTTGTCATGAAAACCACTAGCTGGGGCGCTAGCAGTTCCTGTAGTGTCCAACCTCTCGTGAACCATTCACTGCGCTCTAATTGTGTCCTGTCATCGACTGCTTCGACATCTGGCATATATGCAATGCACAACTCAGCATCGCGATACCAATTGAACATCAAATTCAGGGATTCCGAAAGCTCGACGGCGTCCCTCTTGTTGATACAGCAAGTGTCCACCCATAGCCATTCTATTTCAGGTAGGTGCTTCTTGGCATATTCCCCAAACTGCACGATCTTCTTATAGCCACTAAAACCGGTATTCCTCCTATTCTGAACATCTTCTAGCGTCACTTCCTCTCCCTCGACCCACCGATGCGATAAAATCACGTACTTGGGGCGGTTGTTTTCGGGGAAGGACTGGAACTTGAAAGTTTCGACATTCAAGAGTCGCATCCTTTCACGTTGCGGTGGAAAAGCTAGGGATGAGTCCGCTGATGCCACGATCGTCAAGGCACTGAATAGCGAACAAAACTTGCGAGGCTAGAGAGATTGTAAGAGAATGGGGGGAACGAGATCTGCCTAGACCTTCTCAGGTGTGACAAGGCTGAAGGCTGCATGTAGGAGGTACTGCGCCCATGTGCCTCGCGCCACCACTGACATTGCGATTCCGTGCTCAGCCTCGTCCACCAGCGTGAGCGGCTGCATGAGAGCCTGACGGAGACTGGGACCTGAGCGAACCCAAGGTTGCCCTTCTCGAGAGTATCGTGTGCTGCAAAATGAGAGGTACACGGCCATCCAGTTGCGAATGGAAGGTGCGATCGGGTGGTCTCGAACCGCATGGCATGCAGGAAAGTTGAGCGCGGTCACGCCCGGCTTGGCAGAGATGACAAACAACAACGACAAGCAAGCACGCTCCTTGATCCTGCTGAACACGACCCGCCCGCCTTCGTGGACAGCACGACAAGAATCTCTTCAGATCACGTCAAGAGCATGTCGCAGGTACCGGCATGCTCAGCCACCAGGCCAGAGTACTCCTCGAACAATCACCAAAGAGCATATGGACCGCGGAATGAAGCCCTCGGTGTTCGACGTTCAACAGCAAGCTTGCTCACAAGTCAGAAGAAAGCCAAGTCAAACATGGTCACTCTACGGCTGGTCATGGTCCTCACATTTGATGTCTCGCCAAGTAAGCAATCATGCAATTGGATCCGGGACAGTTGCACCCGCTTGCTATCAGGCATTGTCTCAAGCTGGCCAAAACATTGCCGTGAGCATAGCACTCTAGAGATGTAGCGCAAGAAAAGCGGCGCTGTATACAGCATGGCTGTTGAAGCGCTCGCTTCTACTGTAAGATGCCTTTATGAATTGTAACAAAACAGCTTTGGAGACGTGCATGGGCGCACCAGACGCAACAAGCACACCTCCGCATCGGCATTACAGACACATACGAGCAACATGCAGTATTGAAACATGTAGAAGGGATTTGGCGTGTAGATGATCGCTACTCGGCCTATTCTTTGACTCGTTTGTGATGTGCGAGTCACCTCTTCATTCGCGTGATTTGAAGACTTTCGTCGAAATTGGGAATGGATAATGAGAGAAGGTCGCGTTGCTTTCTGTCTTGTTTCTCTTCTGATTCCCCGAGTTGCGTAGGAACAACTAGAATCATTTGCTCTCGGCACGGTGCTCAAAGTATCGGAGCAGGACAAGAGCATCTCCAGATCAGGCCATGAGCATGTGTTCTGCAACCGGCATGCTGCAGTCATGACTCATGAGGCCGGACCCGGCTGCAGATGGCTACGAAAGGTTGAAAGATCGCAGAAGCCCCAGTACATTGTGAATGCAAGTACTAGGGCCGCGAAAACTATCAACAAGCACCAACGCCGCTCTCTTCGAATGCGGTCAGCACAAAACTGCCGCGATTGTATTGACTCGCCTGCATATCCATTCTCGCTGCCCAGAAGCTTTCGCCACTCGCACACATCGTACGCTTGTTACAAACGTGGCCCTGCATCTCGGAATCTTTAGTTTGGACGGCGAAAGAAATTGTGCCCTAAGTTATCATTTACCTTTAGGGAAAAGTAACTTTCACTGCAGGAACTGGCAGTTAGGGGGCCTCGTGGCTCACTCGAACCACAGCTGCATTTCCGAGCCCCACTTCATAGATCGACTTTGGCGGACTTTGCAGTACTTCACACACTTCTCGGGACAAACGAGGCAAGCTTGCAAGCGATGTCAGTGCCCGGGGCTGCGAGTTCATAAGCAATAGTTGCTGCAGCGTCGTCCAATATAAGTGCTCGACGAAGATTAGGATGAAGCTGAGCATTTGCAAAGTAGAATTATGTAATGAGGCTCGAATATGCAGCTCTGAGCTGGGGCACGATTCGTCCACGAGGGCCCAGGGGTAGTCTAAGCTTGTCCTAGCCCGAAGCTTTGACTTTGTTGGATACGATGCATCAGTCCGCATCTCCACCATGCCATCGTCAACTGTTTACAGTTTTCACAGTGCCATGCCCTCCAGGCCTGTCGGCATGTTGCAGAAAATCACTCACGACCTTGTGTTCCAACAGAACTCGAGAGCTACCAAACTATGGTATAGGCTACAGAAAGCAACATATTGGGTCGAGATTCGTGATCGACGCATAGCCTTCGTTGTCCTGCGGCCGGTGTTGATGGGTCGTGGGCTCAGCATATCAAACATCGCAGTCTTCCCGAGTTCGCCACTCGCTCATGCGTCTTCTCCATGGCGACTGTAGTGAAAGCATGCACACTTCTCGTCGCTGTCCTCCTGACGGTAGCATTGCTCTTTTTCGTTACCAGAGGCTCCCCATACAAAATCTTCCATGAACATGGAACAGACATCAATCGTCCCATTTGGAAAGAGTTTGTGCTCACTCGAGATCTCGAGAACACAAAGAAAGATCTTTCAGCGACGGCTTGGACGCTCGACGATCGCGGGCAACGCAAGGAAGTTGGACAGAATCTTCGAGAAGAAATAACGACACCTGAGACTATCCTACTGCGTGTACAGGGGGTAGGGGTATGGGGCGGGATCACGATGACCCATCAACTTCACTGCCTTCAGATGATTAATGAGCATATTCGGGAGTTAGAGGACAAGAACGGTGCAAACGCCAGCGTCAGTACTGGAACGCACGAGTCGATTCACTGGAGGCATTGTTTGAATTATCTGGCACAGGTACGGAACGCGATACAATTGGCCACTTGACAATTTGGCGTCCGCACAGCTGACGGTCTACTTTGATAGGGTATTGTGTGCCAAGCAGATGACACCTTGGAGCCATTATTGGAGAAGAAGCAGAAAGACGGAAAACTGGAACAAGTGGTGGACGGCTCTCGAACGTTTCACCAGTGTCGGAATTCCTGGTGGATCCGGAGGGTTCTTCAGGATAGTAGGGAGCGTCCAGTAGAACCATTTGTCTTCCACGAGGGCGACAGGCTGCGGGATGTATTGTTCGGTTGACCTCAGAAGCTTCTTGCGATTCTTCTTGCACTGATGAAGTAGCCACGGTACTGCAATTGACTTGCTACCGCGTCGTCATGGAAGCATCTTTATATCCGATCTCTCGCTTCCGAACCCTGAGGAGCCAAAATTGAGCTTCGGCAGTGTGCGTCAGTATGTTCTCTACGCGCCTGGTCTTTCTAGCAGTTGTTAATGCTGACGAACGGTTCTCGCAGCTTGGTACTGGAAAGATACTTTTACGAAATGATGCACTATTGTGAAATGTGTGCGCGCCAGCCATTCTGTATGTAATCACGGCCCATGTCCCTACTCACAAGATCTAGGTTGAACTAGACCTTCCTCCTCGGACAACTGATTCTACCACCGAAAAGGCACTCCAACAAGCGAGGACGTGTCCCGAAGCTCGCTTTCTACGTACACATGGGATTTGCATTCACTCTTCGAGCTTGTCCTCCTGGAACTCTGCCTCATCAAGCTCCTTGTAGAATGGATAACTGGGAGTGTCAGCTCTTCGATTCCCCAAGCATATACCATCCTTTCATACTCAGAATCGGAGGGACAGCCCTTGGTGCAGCAAGTAAAAACGCACTAAAATTGTAAGCAATTTAGAATGTTATGCCGGCCCACAATCTGGCTACGTACAGCACAACAGATCTTCCTCTTGAATAAATCTCCATGCTCCCAGCGTGCTCCAATAAGCGCTCTGGCCGGCGCAAGTAGACCGTGTGCGGTGTAAGGCCCAGCATGCACGAAGGCCGCAGAAGCAACGAGACCCAGGAGGCTGAGCGGATGCATCGTGGTTCGTGTGAGGTGACAAGATGATTTTCTCTTGGTCAGAAGCAGAAATGTGCTCAGCTCGAACACAGACCTCCAGCAGATACATATAATGTGTGATGCCACCTCGTCAGGAGATATTCCTGTGCAGTCGGGGAGGGGAAACAGCTAGCACGCCTTTGGCTTTAACATGCTGCCCCTGCATCGGTAGTTATTGTCTCATGCACCAAGATTGCATCGCAACAAGATGGTCTAGAGTTCACGAGTTGTCACATCGTAGCCCCAAGCGCCTCCGAGCCTTCAAGGATGGTTCATGGGCCGTCCTGCTGTATTGAAGCGGGGCAGCACCTCACAGCCCAGGAAAAACTCAGTGTCATGCAGTTGAGACATGATAGCGGACGTGAAGTCTTCTTTTTATGATTGTGGCGTATAGAACCCCTGGAATGGTATCATCGATGGGCATGTCTGGCCACCAGAGCAAGATATGGGCTGCAGGTGTAATCCTCTGCAAGCGTGTCCCTTCATACTGTCTTTTCTTCGATATCAGACATACAAGGTCAAAGATGTTGAGTCAACAGCCGCTAGATTCAGAAGATTCGTCGCTTCTGGGGCACTATCCAGGAGAGGAAAAAGAAGATCCGAAAACCGATACTCATTTTGATATCGCAACAAGGCATTCTGTCAACCCTGGAATGATGTTTGCGGCTGTGTCTGGGCTCATTCTTGGTCTTGTAATTGGTCTTACGCTTTCCCTGCTTTTCCAGGTACAGCAACGATGCCACGCAAGCACATCGTGCGTATGCCGTCAGGAAGAGATGTCGCCGCTACTAGAAAACATTACCATCAAGTATCATAGCCAGAAGTTCAATGGATCTTTTGTGCATAGCACTATATACAGGCAAGATGCGAGCCCAATGGTGGATGCTGCATGGGATGCACTCGGGGTAAACTGTAAGATAATAATGATGAATGCCCTTGAGAGCGGAACCGGATACTGACTTCAGATATTGCCACAGTCGTTGGCGTCTTTCTTTCTAGCGAACAAGCCTCTCGGTATGAAGTGCCAGAACATTGGGCACATCTACCTCAAGAGTATGGCGGGCAATACGTAGTAAATCCGCAAGTAATCCACCACTTACATTGCTTGGTAATACGACTCAAATACATGCAAGATATCGCCAGCACTGACTCAATCTATACAGAATCTGCTGCGAAAGGGCCTGTATTTCAACATTGACTACTACCGACAAATGGGCGCAGGGGCGTTCGCTAACAGGCCAGCCGCTCTCAAAGCGCACATTAGTGAGTCCACTGAGCAGCAATTTGCTAATGTAGTTCATCTACCAACCATCATCACAGCGCACTGCCTGGACTCACTACGACAATTGCTTATGTGTAATGCCGATGTGGGTGTCGCTGGGTGGCTATGGGTTCGAAATACGCCAACCAGCGAACCATTTTTGTTCCCCGACTTCAATTCCGTAGTACACCAGTGTCGTAACTTCAACGACATCAGGGACTGGGCAAACAGAAGCCAGGTTTTCTACAATCCTTTAGGCACCATCGAAATGGAACGGCCGAAGCCGGGTGACCGGATCCCTGTAGGATTGCCGTAGCTACGCGACATATGTAGTGGCGTGAGGGCAAGGAAAGAGCACACTCTGTATGGAAAAGAGCTTGCTTCCACCCCTTCCATTCGAGGGATGTGCAATTCACTGAGTATCAATCACGAATTGCTTACCTGTAATCCCACCACCACAGCCATCAACACAATAATCAACGCTAGTCCAAAATGTCAGCTCTCATCAACCACTTTCAGGAAACGAAATCTTACCACAAGCCCCCGGCACAATAATCCGTCCCCAATGCCTCGTCCAAACATCCCCCATTTTTTCGATAATCTCATTCCCCTTCTCGTCAACTTCCCTCTTCTTCCTCCCCTGCTGGCTGTTCGTACTCGCCAAACTCGTAATCTCCAACAACGTCGCCAAAGTCACAGAAAGAAGCTGACTTCCCTGTCTCACATTTCCTTGATTCTCATTTCGCGATTCCCATGATCTCAGAGTGCCAGAATTATTCGCAGCTTGGAAAAGATAAGCTCTTCCCACAGTCGAAGCTCGAAAACCTTGAGATGTTCGGACGATGAAGACGTGTTTTGTACCAGAGAAGTTCCAGATGATATCGCCTGAATTGACGACACATGCCGCTAGACCCAGGAAGTCTGTGCCGGCAATGCTGAAGTGTGCCATGTCTTGACGACCTACGGCGACGGACATGTTTCGGCGGTTTTGGTTGCTGTCGATGGAGAAGGTATAGATGGGCATGGAATCGAAGGGTTTGATTGTTTTGCGGGCTTTGAGAATCTCGTGAGATTCTTGACGAAGTTCTGCTGTGCCTAGAACGGTTGCGGGTATTGTGAGCCAGAGAGTTTGCAGCAGAGGATATCCTCTTGTAAGGTCGTCGTTGTTAAGTTTGAGCAGCCTGATCAGAAGAATTGCAAATGACATGACCTTTGCTGGAGGCATCTGTTCATGATTGGTGACGAAGTCCAGGACGTCCACGAGCCTCTGCACAGGCGAAGCTCCGTCATCAATATTGAGATATCTTCTATGCTCCCCTGCCAAACTGTAGAGCGCGTACACATGTTCGCACAGTATCTGGCACTCATGGCTGGCATAGTTCTCAACAAGCTCATAGAGTCTCCGAGGTTGATTTGATCGCTGAGCTTCGAGTCTTTGGAGCGCCAGACGTGCTGCAGGACTCGTATTCACAGTGTGCCAGATCCTTTTCACCGAGGTGTTTAGCTTTTGAAAGTGGTCGTTCAGATCCCTTCTACTCAGCTGGTAGCAGAATGCCTCAAAGTCAGTCATCGGAAATTCAGCATTGCCAGCTCTGAGCACAACCGTACGTGCCATGACCAATTCTTGTATAATCCATTTTCTTGTCCAGTAGCGTAGCTTGCAAAGTATTTGCACTGAGCGCCAGTCGTCTTCGTTCCTACTTTGATGCCTGCTCAAATATCGATAGACCGAATCATCATCCTGATTGTACGTTGCTGCAGCATGCACGTACTCGAAAGCCTGTGCAACATCAGCCTTTTCGCCAGAGCTTTGCAGCCAGACCAGGACCTTGTTCGCTTTGCCGTAAATGTCAGACATCAATTTCACTTGGTGATTGCGTTCCTGGTCCGAGTTCTGGTCGATGCATATCGCATCAATCCAGTACAAGTTGTCTGATTCCGGATCTCGGATGGATCGGAGCGCTTTGTACAAATTCTCCCGTACTTTTATGACTGAGCCATCTTGTAGAAATATTGGATGATTTGCGACATCTTTCCCCCAGGTGTATGAAATCGCCGTATAGAGTGGGCTTGGGTCTATGTCCAGCATGAAATGATCGAGAGAACATTGTATGTTCTCGCCGCTGCCAGCATGCAACCTCAACAAGCGGAATGTGTCACTTGATTGAAGGTCCTCATACTGGAACACACGGCGGTATTCTTGCTGCCGAGGCATGATTGAAAAACGTAGTCGGCCATCGATCAGTCATGTGCAGGACAAGGCATGACTGTAGTGATGTTGACGACTGGCACGATCTGCTGCGACCGGCAAGCGACAAGAGTAGATGAGATATGGGGGGCGGAGGCCACCCATCGGGCACATCTGGCGTATCGAGGGGGTGCTAGAGGTAAAATCGAGGCCGCTTCAGCCTCGTCTTCCCGCCTCAGCCTTGCCTCCCGCAAAAGCAATATAAAGCAGCCTGCCAATGAGGCGGTGCAGAGGCACCTTATACTTCGCCATTAAGATGCCTTGGTGGCGGCGCGTCAGCCTCATTCTGAAGTTTGCCCGTTCGCGCTCCCATGCTCAAAGAGACCTGGGATCGCACGTCGCCGTAGTGCATGGTGCCCATGTTTCTTGAACGATCTGAACGTCGCAATGAATGACTCCGAGCAAGAGGACGTAGATAAGAGGAGGTATTACCGACAGCAATGGTGGAATGGGATACAAAGCTTCTTCATCGTGGCTGCTCTCGCCATGGTGATCGCAGAGCTCGTGCTCGCAGTCCAAAGTCGAGGACTTGCGCAAAGAGCTTTCTCGATTGCCACGACAGCCAATGGAACAGCTACTGAAGCAGATGGAAATGCGAATGAAGTGGGTATTCCCTTTCGCGTTTGACGAAACCGGCTGACTGGGAATAGGCTTTGCAATACACGTCTCAAGTCCAGAACATTACCGAACAAGTGAGCCAGCTGAACACAGAAGTGAACGGACAGGAGGAGCAGTTGAGAAATCTGACCAGGAACTTCAACGGACTGCAAAGCATGATTCGAGATTTGGAGAGTGCAATAGCGTCGGTGACCGAGAGCAGTGCAGCACCCTTTCCCACTGAGAGCGATAGTGGTTCCGGTTCTGGTTTCGGTACAGGATCAGGGTCGTCTTCTTCCGGTGGTGGAGGTTATAGGTCTGAGTGCGGGTTCGTGCCTAAGGCTGTTCCGGGATGGGCAATCGTGGCCACCATTGTTGTTAGTCTCCAGTGACCAGGGCATGTACAACGTGCTGCAAAACTTTGCTCAGCTCCAGTAGTGGAGATTGGCATGCGCACACATGAGTGAAGTCCACCAACTCGGAATTCGACGCCCGGGGCGCTTACTACTTCATCGCATCAGTGTGCGTGGAGTGTTTCCTACACGCATGGGATGCATTTTCGTGTTCTTTACCAAGAGCAAATAGCGTTATTGGTAGATTGCTAGTGAAGGTTAGCTGATTACGATTTGAATAGTGCAATCGATGTGATCCGCTAGGCCTAGAGTTTTAACAAGTGCGATGTGTTAGTACTCAAACATCTTGCTCTTCTTGTCTTTGACGATGTTGCCTCTCGAAGCTCGCGACGTGTCGTCTCGTCTCGTGGCCTGCAACCCCAATCGACAGGCATCTTACCCCGCGCATCAGCGCGAACCAGTGTGTTGGTTGTTCCTGTGCAAAATGTCAGAGCATGCGATTGGCACATGGAGTCAGCGAATGCTCAAACAAGTAATTCTATCGTAAGACGGAGATTGCCATTCGCCGCGACCGAGACCCGCGCGAAACACGTACGCGATCCACGCATGCCACAGCGGAAGAGCAGCAGAAAGGCAATGAGCGAAGTTGTCGAGTCGTGTTGCCTGAATCGTTAGAGAGTAACCCACACATGGGGTAGCAGAGCTGCATTGCAGGCTGTCCCCGGCAGAACGGATGGAGATACATGCCGAAGATTCTACCCGCTGCACGTGAACCTGTAACAACCTTGAGATTGAGTTCTGGCCCGAGATGACATCGTGAAGAAGTTGTCGAGGGAAGAGAAATGTGTCGAGCCCGACCTCTTGCATGAGGACTGTAAAGGCGCAGCTTTGAACCGCCACCTTGATGGTCGCAAATGGTCAGTATATAACGCATGAGCCGTACGCCTTCGAAAAGACACCGCACGGTAAAGCATGCGTCCCCCGGAGCCGCTGCGCGTGTCGATTCAAGGTCTGACCAAATCCTCCACATCTCATGATCCACAGAATGCGGTTCTTACCCCGCTATGGATCGAGCCCCGCCTCAATTTGCCAAACATGGCCTGTGGATTGAGCAGTGCACACGAATGGCAGGCCGAGCGCTGCACGTCTTGACAAGAGTCGGCGTAAGAACTGCGGTCTCGTTGTGGGCCGACGGCCGTTGTTATAAGAAAGGTAGATCCAGCTGTTAGCTGTTTTCCAAGAACTTTCTCTATTCCGATATCTCGCATCTATACCAAATCGATCACCTGCAAAATGGCTACCGAGCAGATTCCCGAGAAGGGCCTGGCTGGCGTGTGTGTGAATGAGGGTCCAGAGTTCAAGGTCGAAGTGCAGGAGGTGGACATTCCAGAGCCAAGTGGGTCGGATGGCATTGTTGCTGGCGAACAGTCGCTATGCTTGTTGCTAACTCATTGTTCCAGAGAGCGGCGAGCTTTTGATTCGTCTCAATTGCACAGGACTCTGCATGAGTGATGTCCACTTCATGATGGCAAGCCAAAAGTTTACACACAGACCACTAATTGACCCGCACGCTAACATTTGCTGTTGGCTTGCAGAATGACTGGGCCGTTCCACCGATGTCACAGCTTGGAACAAAGTGTGCGGGACATGAGGTTCGAGGTAAACCCCGGCAGTGAGTATGGAAGTGAAGACTGACGGTTGCAGGGAGCCGGAGTTGTTGTCAAGCTAGGTCCGAACGTCCAAGGCTGGGAAGTAGGTGACCGTGCTGGTATCAAGCCTCTGTGGGACGTCTGCCATAATTGCGAGCATTGCTGGAATGGCCGAGAGAACTACTGCCAGAAAGGAGTATACACAGGACTTGTTGCGGAAGGAACTTACCGCCAATACCTTGTATCACCAGCCATCTACACAAGCAGGATTCCCGATGGTGTGCCAGACGAGGTTGCTGGTCCGATCATGTGCTCAGCCAGTACAATGCACCGAGCACTCGTCGACTCCGGATTGAAAGCAGGTGATTTTGTGGTCTTCCCCGGAGGAGGTGGCGGCGTTGGCATTCAGGGTGTCCAACTTGCAAAGGCCATGGGCATGCGTCCTATCGTCATTGACAGCGGAGAAGCCAAATCAAAGTTATCGAAAGAGCTTGGAGCGGAAGAGTTTGTTGACTTCAAAGAACATGCGGATGTTGCAGCCAGAGTAAAGGAAGTCGCTGGCGGAGTTGGTGCGCACGGCGTTCTGGTCACGGCATACCAAGCATACAAGGATTCCTTCTCGTATCTGGGAGATCGCATCGGAGGCAAAATCATGTGCATTGCGTTGCCACCTGCTGGTACTGTTAACATGGGAACTGATCCTAACTTCTTGATCTTCAAGAATGTGTCAGTCATCGGAACGCTGGTTGGAACAATGCAGGACACGGCTGCAGCGTTGGAGTATGCTCGCCGCGGGCTGCTGAAGGGAATTGCGGAAGTCAGAGGCGTGTCTCGATTTGATGAGAGTGTGCAGGCGCTGCGACGCGGAGAGGTGGCCGGCCGCATTGTCATCGACTTTAACAAGAAGTGATCATAGCATTGACAGCGTTGAAGTTGGATTGTTGTCGATTTGTAGGATGATGTACGCGTGTTGAGTAAACACTGCGAGAGCAAGACCGCGTTGTTCCCTTCTTGGCCGGGCTGCCAACGGACTGCCCCTGTTGAATCAATATGTCCCCAAATATTGAACGGAAATTCCACGTGTTGGTGACTTCGCTCCGCTGACTGGACGCTCACGGAAACATGAGCGCGGCTACAGGATCCCTTGGCGGTCAATGCACTCTCCCCAGCACCGCAACCGCGATCGAACTAGCCCACGCGCGATGAAGTTGTGATCTGCTCTGCCTCCGTCGTAAACATTCCGCTGCATCGCATTGGACATTTGCGTGTGAGCCTCCGCCCCGTCCGGCCGAACTTGTTGTGCTTGGTCCGCGTCCGCCGCCTCTCGCCGTAGCCCCCAGCCCCCCCC
>JAASFF010000352.1:50068-102098 GCA_013365195.1 Cercospora citrullina
ATCCACACCACCCCTTCCCTCCGCGGCCTCGTGCCTCTCTTCAAGCTCGACGTTGACTCGCACCTGCACCTCGACTCCGCGCACGACCACCACGAGCAGGAGCGCAGCCTTGAGCCTTCCTCAGCCCAAGCCGCTGAGAGCCCGCCGCCCTTCTCCTCGCACGGCTTCCCTGCGCAATACTTCCCAGAGCCGTCGCCCGAAGAGCCATACCCGCTCACCACTGCGTGCGCGGCAGCCGGGCTCACTGCCACAGCGCCAGCCGGTCCAGCTCCGCCGTTTCCATTCGAAGAGACCGAGGGACACGCCGCGGCGTCCACTGTCGTTGCAGATACCAAGGCTGCGCTCCCTCGTGACACCAAAGACGGTAGATCCAGCAAAGATCTCGACGACGGAGAACCGCCACCGCCATACACAGAAGGCTCAAGTCCGCTCGAGGGCTTCACATACGTCATGGCCGCAGCAGGAGGAGCAGCGAGTATCATTACGCAGGTCCAGCAGGGAGGGCCGGCGCCGATCAATACAGCGCTGGGAGGAGGTCAGCATCAACAGATCGTCATGGTGCGCATGAGAAAGCTGATCACATGATATAGGTTCGGATGAGAACATCACTCTCGAGCTCCGGTTTGTTGCCAGCAGCCTGCCACGATCGTAACCACTTCTAACACATGACAGCGGCACTCGTTTCACTCTCTCCAGAGATGAACTCTTGACCTTGCCAGAATTCGTTCTGCTCTCTCTGTTCCCAAATGGCTTGTTGCCTGATGGACATATGAACAGCTACCATGACGGCGATGTCTACCCAGTCGACGTAAGAAACACCCGCTCGAAGCCGCTCACCCAGGCAAAGGCACACTCGCTTGACGAAATCACAAACGTCTTGAACACTGATGTATACTTATCTGACATTGTTTATCTTTCACAGTACGACCCACTCTCCCTGCAATATATGCTCGAGTTCTTCCGAAATGTTGCACAAACCATTCCCAACACATCCGAGGAATCACAAGGGCAATCAAGCGACCCACTTGCGCCTAACACTATGCCAATTGAGCCAATGGCCGGCAATGCTCGCGACATGCTACAAGACCGCGCTGGTATCATTGTTCTCCGAGAAGATCTTGACTTCTATGCCATTCCGCCTCGCAAGGATATTGAGCAAATGGAGATGATTAGCGTCAAACGCGCTGCAAGCAGAGCTCTCCTGAAGCAAGATGGCATTTTCTCCGGCCTGAGAAAGAGCGAGGAGCCAGGCACTACAGAGCAACATCTCATCGAAATGCTGACAGCTGGGTGAGTTGAACAAGCAGCGCCAGCCCTTTCGATTCAAGTTTGCTAATCTTCTGCAGCGGCTTCAATCACGACGACACATGGGGCCATCGGGCAGCCGAGCCACAAAAAGCTGTGATCTGTTCGATCGCACTTGCACGTCTCCGCACAGACATCAAAGGCGACTCTGCCGGTGCTGCGAACGCTGTTGGCATGGCACAGAAGCTTCTACTGTTCTGGCGAAAGCCAGCGAGAAGATGTTGGTGGGAGGGTGTTGAGCTTGACAACGTTGAAGGTGTCGAAGGCAAGCTCAAGGTTTGGATTAGGCGAGTGTGGACGTTGGAGATGGCAAGTATCTCTCGAAACTCCATTGCTGCGTAATGACACTGACTGCGAACAGAGCGTGATAGGACTGCGCTGATTTTGCTGACTGGCCCGACTCACATTACCCGTGTAACCTTACAATTCCCTGAAGGTTCCGACCTCAACCACAAAAGCATGCACACGAGGATGATGCTTACAAACAATTCGATACCCTGTGGCGACAACGAACGCCCAATTTTCTTTTTGACCACGATGCATCACGAGCGGGCGCAATCGGAAAGAAGCATTGCGTTGGTGGACCAGTCCTTGGAGCTCATTGTATGGCATTAGCGAACGAAGCGAAGAAGTATGTTGTCCATTTAGTTGTAACAGACAGACCAGAATACAAACCTGTAGAAACAGTAGCGATGACATCAAGAGCAAAAGTTTGACAATACATGTCAGGTGAGGAAAGTGAGGTGTTATGGCAGAATATGATTGAGATGCTGAACTGGACGCAGAATTGTGAGTGCAATTTCTCAACAGTTCGAACAGTGAGTACAAGAGATCTAGCCAATTATTGAACTTCTGGGCAACGAACTGCTCATAACATCGCGACTCGTACCACTCCTCCAGTGAGATCCACCAATTCACAACACTTCCCTCCAACAATCGCAAACATGGGCAACACTCGCCCTTCCTCGGAAGAACAGCAGACGCAATATGTCACCGACGGTAACGGCAACCTAGTGCAAGTCCAAGATAACCATACCACTACGAAAGCCAGCAGTGGCAAGGGCAAAAGAAGCTCTCGTGCAAAGAACAATCCCGGTGAGCTTTCTCTTTTGTAGGCTTTATATCCTTCTGCTCTGACGCAGCTAAACACGCTTCCCAGATGTGCGAAGTGTGCGTCGTTTCGGGAATGCTGAAGCGCTGGAGAAAGAGGCTAGTCGGAGGTGGATTGAGTATGGGTTTCTTGTCGTAAGTATTATCGCCCCTCCCTTCTTACCACCATTTGCCCACCACGTCACCACACAAACCTCATTGTTAATCTTCCGTATTTCTGCAGGACGAATTCGACACCATAAGTAAAGTATCCCGATCCTGGTACACCACCGGGCAAGCCCACAAATCTCTTCGCGAGGCGGAGCGTGCTCGTCTGAGGAAAGAGATTCCGAGACTTGATGCTGAGTTGGAGAAGTGTAGAGAGGAGATGGAGGAGATGGATGGGGCGGATAGGGATTGGGATGTGAAGTATGGGGTTAGGTGTGAGCAGGGGGAGTGGGATGCGATGAAGTTGGAGAAGTATAGGGGGTATTTGAGGATGGATCATGATGAGGTGCCGGATTTGAGGGAAGCGGGAGTAGAGGAGGAGGGTGGGTAGGTGAGGGGTTGGAAGGGAGATGGATGATAGGAATGGAGTTCTCCATTGAGAGAATGATTGTTTTAGTGTGGTGAGTTGCGGTTTCATTGGCTTTCGTGCAGGCTGCGGGAGTGGAACCATTTAGAGAGGACAACGAGCCTCTTTTCTCTTGACTTCAAATAAATGTGGCTGTCTAAGCCTGATCTGGTTTTCGTGTGAGCAGCTGCAGATTGCCCACCTACTCGCCAAGTAACGACGCCCCTGTATCGTCGGTGTATCTCGATGGGACCTAACCGTAGAGTGCCAACTGTAGCACCCGTTTTCCGGGCTCACAAAAAGAAAACCGCTGTCCAAGCATGTTCATTCATCCACATAGGCACGTGTCTGCTTCTCGACTTCTCTCCAAGCACGATGTCATCGAGCCGCCGTTGTATCCCTTATGGATCCTCCTCTTGGCACATCGCAATACGATGTGCTGTCTCTCAATCTCCCCAGAGGATTCTTGTGACGGGTGTGGCGTGACCTTCGATCTTTTTCTCTCCATTTTCTAGATGTGTCTTCTTCTCGACGATTCCGCGGTTGAACAGGAATGTTGATACTAGGGCTCCTTTCACTAGAACCGCCACAGAGATTAGTGACCGCTACAATCACGCGCTCATGTCATCTCAATTCATGTAAGAAGAGCTATGTCTGTTAGACTTACTTGAAGCAACCAAGACGAGAAGCGCACTCGGGCTCGACGCCTTCAACACTCCTGCCCCAAGGAAACACCCCAGAAGCATCGAGCAGAAAAACGCGAATCTCCGATTCCGCTTGAGGTTGTGCAGCTTGAAGATCTCCGGGTCCGTGCAGAGTTGTATCAACGCTCCGGTAATCATCGTAGTGTTCAGCTCCGGCATCCCCACATTCAGCGCATTCGCTATTTGTCCAGATTGAGCGAATGACAATACCGCAAGGATTCCCATTGCTCCGGGACCCGTCCCATCTCTTGAAGCCCAGTATCGCATCGCGGCCGCGGCTAGGAAGAGAGCAGCTTGGAAGAAATTCGATATCAATAGCCAGATCCTTCGTCTTTGTCGGGAGATGTGCCCGATGTGCCCGAAAAATACTGCTCCGCCGATGAAGACGCCCATCGAAACCCCTACGTTCTTCTCGACGCCGGGATCTAGTGCCGGAAGTTCCATGGCGTAGAGAGCGAGGAAGAGTGTGTTGCCAGTTTGTTTCGATGCGAAGACGCGGTAGGTCATGTAGGTCATTACATCAAGGGCGCCAGTCACAATCGTCATGAGAAGGAGTTGCGCTTCGAGATATTTGTCGCCAGCGACTTCTTGCATGAAGTATGTTTGCCATGCTCCGGATTTGGGCAGTCGTCGGGGTGGAGGCGACAGGTTTCTTACTACCCAGTTTCTTGTTGATGTGATAGGTCTGAGTTCGAGGTCGAGGTCGGGATCATCTCTGGCTTCGTTGTCAGTCTCCTTCGCCTCGTCGGTCGTTTGGCCTGACTGAGTGAATGTCAATGTGCTAGCGATGCCATAGGGACTACATGTACTCACGTCCTCCGCCTGACTTTCACCACGGTGATGATGTTGTGCTTCTGCATCGAGGTCGTTCAATCGGTTGTCTACAGATTTCCTCGGCGGCTTCTGCTTCTCTTCTACTACGCCTGGGAACCATTTCCAACGTGAAGACGGAAGTTGCCCAAGCGCTTGAGCCAACTCAGGTGCTGTGACGGATCGACGAGGTCCATGCATTGTTCCATCCGGTTTCGCTGAACCAGTAGGGTGATCGGACATGACGAACGGCGGCCACGAAACTGCTCGACCAGTCGTTTGTCGTTTGCAGAGCAGTTGGGTTCGGGGAAATCTTCAAATGGGCAGAAATATGTATTCGCATGTCAGCCGGAACAGCGGGACGAATGATGTGAGGCAAGGATGCGAAGTGCAGATAGGATCAAAAAGCACCTGCTATGGAGACTTTGCTAATTGAAGAGTAGTTGTCGCCGATCATTTTGATCGCATCAAGCATAGACCTGCAGACACCGTGCAGTTTCATCGGATAAGCTTCGATTGCCGGGGATCTGAATAGCGGTACGGAACGTCTCGAAACGCGTGTTCAGTATTGCAAAGCCTGAACAAGCTCCTCTTGACTGGGGCTTGATGTTTGAACATTGGTACGGAGCCCCTCGAAACGCGTCGAACGCGTGTTCAGTGTTGCGAAGCTTGCAGGGTGATTCAGGGGACGACAGCGATTCTTTCGCTGCCCAAAGAATGTCCTAGTCTGGGATGTTCTGGCGGATGTGTCGACCTATCTGCGGTAGTGTCAATGCAGGGTTATCTTCTGGTGTCGGGTCAGAAGGCTATAGGTTGTTATTCTGATAAGAAGTGACGACGTGAAGTGTATCAGCCATATCGACTTTCCGCGGATCGATTTCGTCATGCTTGCCAAGCCAAACGATGTTCGACGGTTTCCCAAACTTTCGGGCTGCTCACGTAGCTGTCTCACATTTTGTGTGGAGGACGATTGCACGTTTTCTACAGTGTGCAAATGACAGGCTGCGCTATGTCCTGCTAAAATTCCCTACCAAGACCTGTGCCTTCGACTTCGTCGATCATCGGTCCTTTGCTTACGCAGCGTCCAGATTGAACATGGCGGGAAAGGTGCTATCGAGCAACGGCAAGCTCAAAACTTTGAACAAAGGCTAGGCAGATTGTGTATCTACGATAAGTCCAGATATCGATAGCAGAAGCGATACAGAGTGGTTGTCGTTCAGGAGCGCCAGTTTCGCTATCTTCTTTGCTTTTCTTGGCAGTCCTACTCGAGTAGATGTTATCTGAGCGCGATTCATGCATTTCTCAGGACAGCATCATGCTCGCAGACTTCCCGCTGTCAAGACACATCTGAGCCGAAGGCTTGTGCCGTGACGATGCCTCGATGACACTTGGTTGCCAAGCCATATTTCGATACTGCCAGCTCTTTGTGGGACGGACAGGGTAGTCGTGAGATTGCATTGGGCTCGATTGAGCTGTTCAATCCTAGCTGCTTGGCCGCCGTGTCTGATCTGAACACAGCAATCTGTGGTGCGTGACCAGCACGAACTGACGTTCAGTTCACTCTGAAGTTCTGGTGAGCCGCTGTCGGGCTGCGCTCCCTGCTTTGTGTCTCAATGGTGCGCTGCGGGTTTGCCAGCAACTGATCTCGCTTTCGCACTAGATTGAAGTTGACGTAGCCTTAGACGAGACGACCTGCGAAAAGTCCAAGGCGGAACCCGAATCAAGAAGGCGGCCTCGGTATCATGGATAGCGAACCGCTCTCGTATTCAAGGCTTTGCGATCTCATCAGGCTGTGCTTTCCAGATGTCGAGCCGGACTCTCTATACCATCAGCGCCCGAAGCTGTCGTATCCCGAGTGGCTCCAGAGCTTTCCCGCGCATTCGATTGCCTGAAAATGCATCCGAATCAGGTCTCTTTCTCCCGTGCGTTCTTTGGCGGGCCCATAATCCTCTCTACGGCTGCATGATCGGCATTGAGCGGCTTCGTTCCCTCTTGTACCTTGGACTGAGCAGGTTGCGTCTATTAAGGCAAGTCAAATCAGTCCAGTCCTGCAGTCTGGCGCCGCTCTTGAACATACGATTCCAGCCGCCGATGACCGTATCTTGTTACTCAGCGAGAGTAGGAAGTTCGAAAACTTGCTACTGCTTTCCTCAGGCATCGTACTGTACATGGCAATGTTCTGTGATGCGCCTGTACAATTCGAAAAGTTGAGTTAAAAGTGCTATCGGTGTCTCGGAAAAACTGGAAGAGTAGGCAGTAGTGAGCAGGCCATGGACTAAATAATAAGCGTTGAAGACCGCGACAAAGCTTGAGCTGACGCCACATGCTCTTCCATCGCGTGGTACTCCCTTCGCGGGTTCATGCTAGTGGCGTCTTGACTTCATGTCGTTGAGCGACGACGTCGGGGGATTGGTCAAATGGCGAGGAGCGTCGATACGATTTGGGAGCGAGGTGTAAATTTGTCTCGCGGGGAAACCAGCCACAGCCGCACCGGAAGATCAAAACTTGGCTCAGTCCGAGGACGGTGGAAATTATCAGCACAAATCCTGCGAATGTAGGAAAAATATTTACGAAAGAAAGAAGAATAAGAGGTAACGAGGATGGCATGTAGTCAATTGTTAAGTGGAGTAGTATTTAGCGTGATGGGACGACTTTGCGCTGGCGTGCTTGAAGATAAGAAACGAGCCACTCTCCCCGATCATTGCCGTGCTTGCGAGCGTGCTCAGCCCAAGCCCATATGGCTGGATCCAGCAAATCGACCTCGCCTTTCGACCTACCGGCGGCTCGCTGTCTCGCAGCGTCAGAATCTACAAGCATTTGCACAATCTCCTGATTGCAGCCAGCCTCAACAGCAGTTCGCAAAAGTTCTGTGTCGCTGTTCAGCCCTACACCAAGGAACAAGAAGACCAGGTCTGGCATGTCGGACTGGATGGCCGCGACAAGACCTTCATATGCAATCTCTCCGTAAGAGGCGTCAAGGAGCGTGATGTCGGGAACGTTTTGAAGTAGAAGTGACATGAAAGACACTTTCTCTGTGGTGAATGGCGGGAGGAAAAGCTTTCTTGGTGGCAACAGAGCATGATCAGGCCGGAGGGCTTTCCATAGCTCGTTGAAATTGGGCTCGTCGTCAGAGGTTCCCGTGAGCGCGACGTTGGTCTGGCGACGCAGCCATGCTGTGAAAAACCGCCAGGTCATGAATCTCGAGTCGAGCAGACGGGTAGCAGCATGCAGCTCTGTAGCGCTGGGCTCGGAACCATCTGCAGAATCGAGGACAGGCTCAAGAAGGCGTGTTGTAAGTTCGTACTGCAGATGATGGCTCTTGGAAAGCTTCGCAGCGAGCTGACGAGACACTACTGCCAGGTCCACGTTACCTGCATATTCGAAGATCTGCTGCAAGACTTCTGCTGGCAAGGTCTCGAGCGGCGAGTCGTAGTCGGATTGACGGCTTTTACGAAGGCGTAGCTTTGCAGATCGCGATTCTTCGGCCTTGGCAATATCGACAGAGTTGTGGCGTTTCTGCAGCTCTGGCCGACGACGTTTGCCAGCGTTCCACTTCTCGCTGGGAGCACCGCGGCGTTTGCCACGTATCCTCAAGGGCGTGAGTCCATCAGGTGTTGCCATGCGGCCGCGGAGAAGACCTGGTGCAGAGTATAGGATGCCTCTCTGATCATGTATTGGAATAAATCTGTGACATGCTGGTTAGCACATGCTCATCAGGGCATGTTCAGACATGAGCAGATGTGTTTTTTGGATTTTCCTCAGTGATCTTGGTGTAAAGAGTGATCAACGCCATAAAGGCTCAATTACTATCTAGTGCGTTGTAGTTTTTAATCATAGGAAAGGGGGAGAATGAAATGCAGTCACGTACCTCACAGTCTGAAAGTAGGCTCATCCGTGCATATCGTGTGGGCAGACCAGATCCTGTATCTTTCGCATGTTAGCTTGCATTCTGCACCAGAGCTTCGGGTGATGTTGCAAGTAGGCGGGAACGCTTGTGGATCAGTATATGTAAGAATTGAATATCAGATAGACAGTGCCCTTAGCGAGCACCCGGCGAGGCGCTCAGGCTACTGCCATCAGTCGCAAATTATATCATCTTTGTGCGAAGGTGAGATCGGGATCCAAGAGCTTACCTGGATGAGCGATGCACAGATGCAGCCTGCGAATTGTGAGGGCGCAGACATTGTTGTTGTGGTGAAGCAGGAGAAGAGAAAGTTCTGTGGAACGGAATCTGAGAAGTGGTCGGGGCGACCCACTAGCGCGGCCCGGTCGTGCCTGCCGCCAAGCATCTGTAATTCTGTGTGTCCGAACACCGCAAAGTTGCGTCGAACGACAGCGATACCTTTCACGACCCCGACAACTCACCCAACGACTACCGACCGACCGACACAATGGGCGATTCCTCCGTCGTAGCACCATCCTGGAGACAGGTCGAGGTCGGCCGTGTCGTTCACTTCGGCAGCGGCCCATACGCTGGCAGAATTGCCGCCATTGTCCAGATCATCGACCACAAGCGCGTATGTGCACACTTCCCGAGCACGACTGGAGGCGAGAACTAGGAAGAGAAAGAGTGCATAGACTCACAGCGTACAGGTCCTCGTCGATGGCCCATCGAAGGTCTCCGAGCTCGCGACTCCACGTCACTCCGCCCCAATCTCCTCGCTCTCGCTCACTGGACTCGTCATCCCAAAGATCGCTCTCGGTGCTGGTGTGACTGCTCTTTCGAAGCAATGGGAGGAGTTCGGTGTGGACAAGAAGTGGACGGAGAGCCCATATGCCAAGAAGATTGAGAAGGCCACCCGGAGAAAGCAGTTGAACGACTTCGAGCGTTTCAAGGTGATGCGCCTGAGGAAGCAGGTACGTTGGACATGTGTCTCGCAGGCATGCGCCGTGCTGCGATGAGCACCTATGTTGGCAAAAAGCAGGAATGGGCACTAACAGCAAACAGGCTCGCTTCGAGACCCGCAAGGCTCTTGCTACTGCGAAGGCTGCATAGATTGCGAGATGAAGATGCTAAATACCGTCTCGCATCATGACAGCACTAGAACGGAAGCGCATGCATCTCACTTGGAACAAGATGGACTGGCTTCAGCCATCTGGGCGAACGGCTGGCGCAAGGTGGAAGAAGCGGCTGTCTTCAGGCTTTTGATAGCGGTTCAAGCATGGTCCTCAGAAGGCCCCGCAGATGTCGTAACGTGAAACTGTCAAAATCTCCAATTGTTCTCTATTTCTTATTGTATCGTTCTGTACTTGTGACGTTCTTGCGACTGCACATGTGAAGCGCTGCAAAAGCGGCTTTAAGTGGCCCCACAAGGCACTCATTTTGTGCTTGGCACCACAGCATCACCACTTGTGAACTTTGGAACTGAGCAGACGACACGTCCAGCCCGCAAACAATCTACCAACCCGTGAGTACTATCGTAATGTGCGCACGATCTTGTCCAGATTCCGCACGACACCTATCGCTTGTCCGGCGACGCAGCAGTAGCTAACGAATCGCAAAGCTTCGCACTTCCGCCTCGAAACAGCCCACCCATCATGGCCAACCCACGTGTCGAAGAGCTCCCAGACGAGGAGAAGAAGGTCCAAGAGGTCGAGGAGGAGTCCTCTGACTCTGATGAGGAGGGCGAGGCCAACATCCCAGCAGGTGCTTCGGTTGCCGTGCACAGCAGAAACGAGAAGAAGGCCCGCAAGGCCATTGCGAAGCTTGGATTGAAGCACGTCGAGGGCATTACCCGTGTGACTCTGCGCCGACCAAAGAACATCCTCTTCGTCATCAGCAACCCAGATGTCTACAAGTCACCAAACAGCAACACCTGGATGTAAGAGCGGACTCGCATTGGATAACATTGGGGAAGAACACAATGGCTGACAACAGATATAGCATCTTTGGCGAGGCCAAGATTGAGGACTTGAACTCCCAGGCTCAGGCTTCTGCTGCCCAGCAGCTCGCCAGCCAGGCCGCCAACGAGGCCGGTCACGACCACTCCGCTGACGGCGACAAGGGCAAGGCCGTGGAGGGCGGTGCTGACAAGAAGGCTGAGGAGGAAGAGGACGATGGCGAGGAGGTTGACGACACTGGTCTCGAGGCCAAGGACATTGAGCTCGTGATGGCTCAGGCTAGCGTCAGCCGGAAGAAGGCTGTGAAGGCGCTCAAGGAGAACGACAACGACATTGTCAACAGTATCATGGCTCTGAGCATATAGCGAAATTTCGCTTGAAAGGATGCTTGCATGCATGGTATCGAATGCCAGTGGCCGAGGGAGTTTAGGAGGTTGGCAATTGAATCTATGAGCCAATCGTACTAGCTGACCGAGAGAAGCTGCAAAAGCGCTGTACTACTTCTTACTGAACGGGTCTTCACGATCGTTCATCATGATTGCATGTTGTCCTTATTCCCTTCCCAAGGCTGACTGATGTTTTGTGTTCTTCTGTCAATTCGGAGAATTTCATGGAAGCTCCATGGGTCTACATGGCCAAGGTCATCGACCTTTCGTACTAGCATACTTAAGCTATGGCCGAGCACGATTCGTTCATGGACCTCTATCCAGAGCTCGCATGACAGCTTACTGTGCATGAAGGCGGACGTTCGTTTTCGTCACAGAAATAGGTATCGAGGCTTTCGTACGCGTCAGCATGCTGGAAAGGTACTGCTACCTGGTTGCTGGTTTCCATTCTGGATCATGACCTTGTCCCATTAGCCTGATTGTCTTTGCCTGGCTCCGAGTGCCTCATAACAATGTTGGGATTCGAGATCGCGGAGTCGGCACACATCTTTGTCTCACCTCACGGCATCCGAAGGGGCAGTTGTGTACTACACAGCTAAGTTTTATCCATTTTCTTTCGTCAGCGTCGCGCCACGGATCCGTCAGAGACCGTGGTTCCAAGTTCCATCTCCATCTAGGTCATGAGCCATGTCCCGGTACATCTGAGGACATCGTGAGTCGTGCAGAATTGTCAGCATGGCCATCAAATGCCGCCCTCTACAGCTGCCGACCTCTCATTGTCGTCCGTGGCGTCGCCCCACCCAGCATTCTGCAAGAGATCGAGAAGCTCGAGCATCTCGACAGACTTTCGGCGCGCAGCTCCATCCTTGCTCGATGAGCGCAACGAATGAGGGTCAGCATCACGTCCTCCCGCGCGGCGGAGGATCTGTGAGCAGGACATCACCTGGGCAGGCACAGAGGGCGCTGCCCGAGGAGGCCATGCGGCATTTTCGGACCTGCAGCGAGGAGGACACGCGTAGCAGCGGTGGCCGTTCGGCGGAGGCTTCTTTAGTGCTCGTTTGGACGAACAGTTCCTGCCTCTGCCCGCGCCGCCGTCACAGCCCACCCCACAATCGCACCGCGCTGATCTTCCCGCGATGCTCGCGTCGTCCTCTTCGTCCTCTTGGCCCGGCATTGCATTCCCTTCGTTCTCCCACATTCATTGATTGATTTGGATCCTACTGCAGCGTCATTCCTATGCGAGCTGCGCCCTGGCGGCCGAGGCGAAACGACAAAGACACATCCTCCTGAGGGCGCCTCAGCCAACAGCATTGAATTCCTCTTCCTCAAACGTCACCTGCTGAGGCTGAGGCAGCCTTCCCAGCTTCGCCTACGTGCGTTTGACCTGCTATTCTGTGACACCTGAGGCCAGCCAGCAAACGCTGCCGGACGGCGCTCCCCTGCCCACCATGCCTCGCCCTCACCTTCCATCCCATATTTCCCTCAAGAGGATCAAGAGCAGCAGCAACACTGGCAGTGCCAACTCTTCTGCTCCATCCACCCCGCCAGCTGCACAGAATCCCAGCTCCGGTTACATCATGGCCGGTGCTCCGCGAACTCCAGGTCGGCCGCTGGAAGGCGACCACATGGGCATGGGGCTGCAGTTGGTGGTGCAGGTACTCAAAGGACGCAACCTCGCTGCGAAGGACAAGAGCGGCTTCTCTGATCCATTCCTCGTACTCACATTGGGCGATCACAAGGAGGCAACCAGCGTTGTCAACAAGTCATTGAATCCAGAATGGAATCAGACATTTCAATTTCCAGTCAATTCCCCCGACTCTGCATTGCTCGAAGCAGTGTGCTGGGACAAAGACCGCTTCAGGAACGATTACATGGGCGAATTCGACATCGTCTTGGAAGAGGTGTTTGCTGCAGGAAATATCACCCCCGAGCCGAGATGGTTCAAGCTCGAGGGAAGACGCAACGGCAGACGGAAGCAGAAAAAGGATAGTAACATTTCTGGCGAGATCTTGCTCCAATTCAAGCTTTCCGACCCGATCAACAGCGCAGCTACGCCACAGCAGATACTGCAAAGGTTCCAGGGAATCGTGTCAGATCCTGAGCAAGACGACGAGGATGAAGAGGATGAAGAATTTCTGAGGAGAATGAACAGCAGCAACTTGGACGATCTCGAAGAGGAGGATGACGACGATAAAGATCCCTCGGACGAGACAGATGATGGCACAAGAACACCTAGCGGCACTTCGGAGGAGAAGCAACGCTCCAGACGTCGTAGAAAGCTCAGGCGCCTACGACGTAAGAAGAAGACGAGCGCATACGAGTTCGGTGCTGCGTCGGATGTGGCTGGAGTCCTGTACCTGGAAGTCAACAGGGTTACGGACCTTCCTCCTGAGAAGAATGTCACGAAGACCACTTTTGACATGGACCCATTCGTAGTCACTTCGTTAGGTCGAAAGACCTACCGCACTCGTGTCATCAGGCACGACCTCAACCCGGTGTTCGATGAGAAGTTGGTCTTCCAGGTGCAAAAGAGCGAGCAAAACTACAGTCTCTACTTCGCAGTGGTTGATCGCGACAAGTTCTCTGGCAACGATTTTGTTGGTACTGCTAGCTTCCCGCTGGAGAAGGCGCGCGAGCTCGCTCCGGAGGCTGATCCGGAGACCGGACTGTACAGGCTGCCAGATCCGGAGGCCTCGATCGAAAGTGATCAAAGCGAGTCGAAACGCAAAAGATTCCGCAATCCTCTTTCTAGGAGCGCAAGCCGTAATGATCTGCCAAAGCTTGGAAGCAAGAACAGTTCTAGCACTAATTTGAACAAGCTGTCGAAATCTTCGAGCAACGGCAATCTCACGGGTATGCAGCAGGTTGAAGCATCTCGCCCTCAGTTGCAGCACGGCGGGTCTGAGACTGCTGTGCCACACCAAGCGAAACTGGCTGCGAGGCGAATGGCCAGCAGCGGCCACCTCACTAGTCAGGAGGATCAGAACGCCCTTGATCTCAGTGATGAAGCTGGAATGCACTCCTTCGAGTTGCCTCTCGAGCTCAAGAACGCGCAGCGTTGGGAGGGAAGATATCATCCTGTCTTGTACATCCGAGCCAAGTATTTGCCGTACCGCGCGCTGCGGCAGCAGTTCTGGCGTGTTCTTTTGCGACAGTACGATGCTGATGAAAGCGGGAGAATTGACAAGATCGAGCTTGTCACCATGCTGGATACGCTAGGCAGCACCCTCCACAACAAGACGATCGACGGCTTCTTCAAGCGTTGGGCGCATGTAAACGGCGAGGAGTATCTCACTATGGATCAAGCGGTGATTTGTTTGGAGGAGCAGCTCATGAAGCTTCAAGACTTGCACAACGGCTCTGCCCATCGCTCAGGACAATCGGACCCATCCACTTCCACGTCGCAACTTACCATGGCCACCAACAGTTCGAGCTCGCCAGACTATAGCCCAGGAGGCGGGACACCTTATCTTGACGCTTCCGACCCTCTCAACATGCATCCGTCCAAAACCTCAATTCCTGCTCTGGAAGTAAGTGATCTTGGCGATAGCGGCGAAATGGGAGACTATCTCGAAGCTGGTGAAGAAGAGCTCGGTGGCGACCCGGACACCAAGGAGGAGCATGTGGTCGAGATCTCTGAATGCCCGATCTGCCATCAGCCGAGAATTGCTAGGGGCCGCAAAACGACTGATGCGGACATCATCACGCACATCGCAACATGTGCGAGCAGCGATTGGCGCGCCGTGAATAACCTGGTCATGGCTGGCTTCGTCACAAGCTCCCAGGCACAGAGAAAGTGGTACTCTAAGATCATCACGAAAGTGTCTTATGGAGGCTACAAGCTGGGCGCGAATAGTGCCAACATCCTTGTACAGGATCGCATTACTGGCCAGATCAATGAGGAGCGCATGAGCATATACGTGCGTCTTGGCATTCGTCTGCTCTACAAGGGTCTCAAGAGCAGAGAGATGGAGAAAAAGAGAGTGCGAAAGCTTCTTCGCTCCATGTCTTTCAAACAGGGACGGAAGTACGATGATCCTGCTTCTGCTTCTCAAATTGCTGGGTTCATCAACTTCCATCAGCTTGACATGAGTGAGGTCCTGTTGCCAACGGAGAAGTTCAAGACTTTCAACGAGTTCTTTTACCGCGAGCTGAAGCCCGGCGTTCGTCCGTGCTCGGCTCCCAACGACCAGCATATCATCGTTAGCCCGGCCGATTGCCGCTCAGTTGTGTTCAATCGTATGGATGACGCGCAGCGGATCTGGGTCAAAGGCCGCGAATTCAACGTCGAGCGACTGCTCGGCGATGCTTACCCACAAGATGCCAAGCGCTATCACAACGGTGCTCTAGGCATCTTCCGTCTGGCTCCCCAAGACTATCATCGCTTCCACATCCCAGTGGATGGTATCATGGGCGAGCCCAAATTGATCGATGGCGAGTACTATACAGTTAACCCTATGGCCATTCGCTCTGCGCTGGACGTATATGGTGAGAATATTCGCGTCGTCGTGCCAATCGACTCGACCTGCCATGGACGTGTAATGGTCATCTGCGTTGGAGCAATGATGGTTGGATCCACTGTCATAACGCGCAAGAAGGGTGATCAGGTCAAGAGGGCAGAAGAGCTGGGATACTTCAAGTTTGGAGGATCTACTCTACTTGTGCTCTTCGAGCCCGGTGTGATGAAGTTCGACGAAGACCTGGTCGCAAACAGTAGTGGTGCTCTCGAGACCTTGGTGAGTATCAACCGTTTGCACTGTAGTTCAACATTTGCTGATTGCCCTGTAGGTCCGCGTTGGCATGTCAATCGGCCGCACTACTGGCCATGAGCCACACTTACCAGACCAACCCAAGACTAACCCAACCGAGGAAGAGAAGCAGCGCGCGAAGCAACGCATCGAAGGCTCGCTTGCCCCAAGCTCGGGGAAAACCGTAGCCACTGCGATGTAGCCCATCAAGTGAGCATTATGAAGGAATGAATTGCATAGAAGATCGTTGTACGAGTGACGAAAGAAGCATCTAGCGAGCATGGTCGAAGCGAAAACGAAAAAGAACAATCACCTGGTACATAGAATAAGCAGTCTCAGAAGCAAGGCGGAGGTGACAAAAAGACTCACAGTACATACGGCATGGTTGAGCACCTGCCAACACACCATCACAGGACAGGCTGGTCCTCGACGAGGGTTGTCAACCACTCCTCGAATTCAAACTTGTTGTGGTATGAAGAGAGGAAGGGAAGACGTAGAAACTCAGAATGGCACCTAGCATGGACATCCTTGAATTTCTGTGTTCCACCAATGCATTCTCCTTTTGTATACCTGCTTCAGCTTGATATGATGTTTCGAGAATTGTGCTGCCTGTCTGCCTCGTCTACATGTCGCTGCTCGGACCACTTTCGGTCTAATTCGGGAAAGCGGCGAAGCACATGGCGCCTCCGACGTCTGGCTGCACTCCGTCACTGCTTCACGCATTCCACTTCTTTCTTCTCTTTGCTTCCTGCTTTGACAGCAATGGATGCATACCATGTCGAACGATGACACTTCTAGCGCTGGCAGCCTGCGGCAATCTGTCCCTCTCACCACAACTTCGAATTCCGCGGTCATTCGATCGAAACCACAGAGCTGGTTTGCGCTGCCTGCGCCTGTGAAGCGCGTATTCGATCTCTTTCCGTTAAGAGAATATGAGAGAAATGCTTTACCAGCAAGAGCGCCGGGGGAAAAGCAGAGAGAGGGGAATGTTTTGCATGTCTTTGGAAGGGAAGAGGATGTGAGAGCTGGGAGACCGAGTTTTAATCCGGGGTGTTTGAAGTGGCAGGTAAGAAGATCGTCAAATGGAAGAGGGAATGGACTGGCCGTGAAAGCGAGGCTGACCATAGAATTTCTGTACACGACAGACATATCTCCGTTTCAGAGACGTACCTTCTTGTCTCGTTTCCTCAAACAACCACGCTTCTCCTTCCGGCTCGTTGCCTTTCCTTCAACCTGCGACTTCGAGCGCTTCAAGTGATCTGAAGACACCCGATCCCATCCCAGCCAACAAACTCCAAAAATGGCTCGCGAATACACAAAATTCCCCTTCCTCGGAACCCAACGATGTCCGCCTCGAAGCCTACCAAACCCTCATCGATAATCGGATACGAAAAGCTTGGCTTCATCAATTATACCTCGCACCAGAAAATGACGTGCTAATGCAGCGATTGTATGTTTCGCCGTGTTCGAATCATCCTCTGGTGCGCTTTACGATTACAAGGCAATTACGTTCTGCTGCTGAAGAGGAGCTGGTTAAAAGCGCGGGGACGAATATTGTCGATGCGGATGCTTTGCTGAAAGAAGCTGGAGAGGCGTTTGAGGCTTTGAGTCAGCTTTTGGGCGAGAATGATTGGTTCTTTGGAGCTGAGAAGCCAGGCTTGTTCGATGCGAGTGTTTTTGCTTATTTGCATTTGCTGCTGGATGGAGGGTTAGGATGGGAACACAACTCTTTAGCGGAGGGGTTGAGGAGATTTGAGAATTTGGTGGGGCATCGGGAGAGGATTGTGGAGAGGTATTATGGTGCAGCAGGGGAGAGTAGTGTGGAGGAAGTGAGGAAGGAGAATGGGCAGGTTGAGAGGCCGGCGCATAATAGGACTACGTCTGCTCTGGGAAAGAGGAAGACGCTCAACCTGAGAGCGTAGAGGCTCTTCATATGCTGCGCGGGTGAAGATGAAGTTTGAATTATGGCTGTCGTGCTTAGCGAGGAGTTCAATGGCTGCTTTATGGGTCGGAGTGAGAAGAGATGAGAGCTGAGGTGCTTGTAGCAACATATCGCATCGATGTCGTGCAGGAAGTTGGAAGGGAGCTCAATTTCTCCTCTGTCTGGAGACAAACAGGGTCAATACCACTCAATGCTAACACCACTCCCTCCTCATGCAACCCACCCGCTTGACTCTATAATCTACTCATTTCTTAAACTCATGGTTTCGACTCGGTTTTGCCCGGGAGTCATATTCACACTCGCGAATCGTCTTATCCTTGGTCCAGTGGGAACAACAGTAGGTCGCTCTTGGTTTCAGCAGTGCTTGATCAAAAAGTAGCACGAGCTCGTGGCAGACTTAGAACTGCCATGGTCTGACTGTGCTTCTACCGCACCTGCCAAGGGCGGACGTTTCGTTTTGCTTCTTTGACTGACTTTGGCTAGCTGATATCTGATTTATCATGCTGCCTGCAAGGTATGTTTGCAACTCGTCATGGTCATCCTTCTGTTGGACATATGAAGCATTATGGGAATGCAATCTTAGCAGTCTGAGTTGATGAATATGCTGCCTGAGCTTCAATACTGTGGTTAATATAACGATCGCATGCGTGGGTATCTCAATAAACCAAATAAACCCTCCCCAAGAAAATATCCAACTCAAAGAAACTGATTTCTCCTTCTCAACTCTTACTTGCCGAAGCGCTCGAAGCAGACCTTGGCAATGGTGCTCTTTCAGCCACAGGTAGCTCTCTACCTTGACTGTCCGTCCTTTTCACAAATCGCGGAGGTGGCTCGTCAGTTGTCGTTATCCGTGGTCCGCCAGCGAGACTTTGTTCTTCACTGTCGTCTTCCGCAGAACTACTCGTTGCGCTTCCTTTCCTCCCAGTATCCCTCACGAGGCTCGCATTACTCATTCTGCTTGCTCCGCCGCTTTTCATACTCATCCTCTTCTCTTTTCGATATCTCAGCTCTTCCTCGCGTGCTCGTCTCTGTTCTTCTCTTAAGCGCGCATGTCGTTCTGTTTCCAACATACTCGCCCTCTCATCAGCGTCGTCGTCATCGTCATCCTTGTAGTGTGCCGTCTCAATGGCATCGTCATCGTCATGCTCCTCCTGATCCTCCAGCAGTGCGCCGTCTGCTGTCTCAACGTCTGGCGGGGAAATCCATTCGCGCGGAACCATACAAGGCAACGCCAATCCTATCGATGCCGCGCGATTCAGCCATGCTGGCGCAGCTTTCCCTGTCAATGCCGTTACCAGCGCCGACGTGAAGTGGTTGCAATTGTGTGTCAAGAGGTTATAGCTCGGCCCCAGAAACTCGTCGCTGACTTCTTTTATTATGTGCTCGACTTCGTGTGGGGAATGGAAGGTGAAGCCTTGCAGGATGCTGATGCGGTGAGTGCCTCCCGGAGGCTCGTATTTCGGTCGCGTGTAGTAAACGCCTGTGACACCGCGTTTGTTGTGGCCGCCGTAGGCATATTCGCGGTCGTTTATGACTACGCCCGAGTGAAGAAGGCTACCGCCAATCGTCCAGAGTAGCGAGGAGAGTCTGCCGGGCTAGATGGTCAGTTAGTGTCTCTCCGGTTCTGCAGACAAGATTATGGAGGAAGTACTGGTAAGAGGTCGTAGACGTTGATGATCACCTCGGTCTTGGAGACTGAAGAATTGCGCGAATGCCCGGATGCTACAGAGCTCGCCTTGCGAACAATGCTATTGTTGAGTTTCTTCTTCTCCGGCGAAGGCGCCATGGTGAGTGTTGAAGCTGAAGCGAAAGTGGGGCAGCGGTGAACAAGGTCAAGAAGATGAACAGGAGGCAAGCTCCCGCATTTGAGTATGGCGGATCATGCAAAAACTGGACGATCTACTGTCTTCTCAGGATAGCCCGAGCAAGCAAGATGCATGAATCTATACACCGTGAGACGTGCCCGCTCCTGTTATCCGTCATCGGCTTAAGCCACCGAATCCTTGCTAGTCCGTCGCTCCTTGGCACGTGAAGCTGTCGGAGATGTTGGGGTTGCGTTTCAGCTTTCACGGTTTTGGGTCTAGACATGACTCGCCAAGCTGTCAGTAACGGCTGTCTACTGGCACGTATTTCCGGAAATAGAGAACATATGTATGCTGGCTCTTCCTATCTCTGGCCTCGAGACCACAGCATGGCAGCTTGGAATACCTCAAATATGAGCTCCGTCAAAGGGATGAGACTCGGTGACAGTCATCGGCTTGAGCCCCCAAAGGAGTAAGACTTTTCATCGGCAATGGCCTGGTCTCCAAATCTAACTGGGAAACCTTGCACTGCTATGCTTTCCAGGAACCCGGACACATCCAACGTCTATCCGATCACACCTTCTCCTTGCTCAATATGAGCAACGGCCACGTTGTATCCGTCAGCAGCAGAGGCCGATGCCTTTTCATGGACCATCCGAACGGCAGCATAAGTGTCCGAGTCACAGCCTTGGCTGGAGTTGTCCGACAGCTCCGAAATAGCAGAGGCATGTTATGAAATGATATGCGGAAGCTGCAAGTACCCAGCTACATTTCAGCTACCTCCAACTTTCGCCGAAGGCCACAGAGGCCTAAAAGATGATCCGGATGATGGCAGTCTGTTTGTCAACCTCCATCCGAGCGGAAGCTACAAGAAGTGGGAGTGACAACCAGAGGAGCCATGTCTTGAGTCTGCCGAGCGCGATGAAAATGATGCCGGAGCTGGAGTCCACATGCTATGCGGTACCGGCCTGCTGCATTGAGTAGAAATATATTCACAGCACAGCGCGCTGCCTGCTTGCCGAAGCCAGATCTACCAGCACTCTGTGAGTGATATCGGCCACGACGACCACTTCTTGACTCCGAATGGGGCACCGCCATCTTGCAGCAAGTGGAGCTACGGATGATCACTTTCACGCCACCCTCCGCACGCTCCTGCTTGTGCGAGGATTGATGCGGTGCGCAATCTTCGCTCAATATGGCATGGCGGCGCTGCTCTCGTAGTTGCCATGATTTGCCCACTGTGAGCAAGCCAGGAAGGGGCTATAAGTGAAGATTGCGCAGCAGCTGCCACTGAGCCTGAGATCTATCACGCGATACGATGTTTGAATCTAGAGCTCACCGCAGCGAAGTTGTGTGAACAGTCTTGCTTGATACAGCTCAATGCGGCATTCCGTCTTACTCGCAGCCGCCTTTACGATATCTTGGCTAACTGTCGCGTCAGGTCGTTCGAGCTTTTCTTCTACGCTTTAATCACTTGCGGTCGAACTAGACACGTTCATACTCGTCATGGCTGGCTGCATAAATCATGCACCTGCTCGACGCACGCTTCCGCTCTCCAGATAGAGCTTTGTATCCGGCACACCTACGCGCGGCAAGTCAGCAGCATTTATGATCAAGCTGAAATACTGCTTAGTCAAAACAGAAGCCAAGTAGTTGTCGGAGTACCGGCAAGGGACAGTTAAGAGCCTGCGACTTCTATCTTTTTGCAACTTCGCGCGGGCCAGGGGTTTGAATTGGACATGGGCAGATCGCTAGACTTTTGCTTCTTCAGGCCGCTGTTGGTTTGCCACCCACTCTTTGCTTGCGGTGAGCCTTCGAGGTCTCTGACTTATTGCCCAGGTAAGGGCTACTGAATTTACTGGTTCTCGCACAGAATCGGTGCGGAGGGAGCTCGTTCAGGACTTTTACTTCCGGACTCGAGCAGACATCGGATCCGATGGCTTCTTTGGTGCACCAGTACAGCTCGGGTGCGGGTAGAACGGTGGTACACCACCGGTGTCACCTCTTTTTCTTCACATGCCATAAGTTGCTCGTCGAGTCGTGGCATCGTAAGGCAGCACGCAAGTGAATCGTGTTGCACAACCCCTGCAGCAACTTGCTTGGCACGCGCAGCCACAACTTCACCTCACTCCTCCCTCTCGGACGCTGGAATTCATCTGCAGTCCACACATTCCAACTACTCGTGCAACACAGATGAATGTGGACAGTGGTCATATTGCCGGAGGAGAAAGCGCGTGCTGCAGCTACCGTTTCATTCGGCGAACCTTCTAGCTACGCATGGGTTCCAACATGAGGACTGCTGCCTATTTATTTGCTATAGACGCATGACGCAACTCATCAGCTTGTGAAAGTCGTTTGTATTGCGACTCGAAGTTGACTGTGCGCGTTGCTTGGCTTTTGAAATGGGTTGATCTACCTTAACTTCTTTCCATCTTGCGACAACAACACAAACACAAGACACCGACCACTTCGCACCCACATGCCACAAACATGGCTGCGCACAACCGGACTCCGCATCGGGCACTACAAGACCCAGTCCTAGCTTCTGTGACAGATCTTGCTACTGCAATGCGCGCCGCAAACGGGGGAAATCTTCCACGAACGGAAAAGGAATTGAAGGCTCTCATGCACCATCCTCAGGTCTCCGTCGTTATGAACTCCGTCATTGATCGCTTCGACGTGCCTGACCCGAAGCACGGGTTCAGAGACCCAGATTACCCGCACAATTCTGCAGCCACGCCGCCCGGCTGCATGACCCAATGCGTTGTCTGTGCTGGCCAATGGTTCGCACCTTCGCAAAGTGCCCACCTTCCTTATGAGAGCAGTCTCACAGATGAGAAAGCGGCTAAGCGAATCTCTGAGCTAAAGACCGCAACCGCTAACAACCTGAACTACACCCGAACATGCATTGACAACAAGGGTAATTCCATCATGGCGTGGTGGAACAACCGGTCTCTGGACCAGCGAAAACAGATTCTCCGGCAAGCTATGCCGGACATGGCGCCTCGGAAGGGATTCCCACTCGGCGAGCTGTTCAAGAGAGACAAAAAGAGTGACGCAAAACTCCTCCTCACGCTCGCGAAAAAGTACCGCAAGAGTCTCCTGCTACCATATCTCGACATCGAGACTCTGAGTGAGGAGGCGGACCACCTGCTAGGACTGATGTACCAACGCACTCGCTCGAAACCGGCCGAGTGGGCCGCCGTTGACAGCTCTTATCTAGAGTTTACGTTCACTGCCCCTTACCTAGAGACCTCCTACAACCCTCATTGCGTGCAAATGTACGGTGGGCAATATGGTAAGCTTGTGTCTCGGGAAAGGGACGCAGCGCACAGACTGGATATGATCGGCTTTCCGAGGGCTCTCCTGGTCTTCGAGGCACAGCATGAGCTGTCCAAACTTCTACGCAAAGTTCTGGACAGCTTCATTGCACCGCCATTACCCACAACGATCCAGCGACGTGACAAATTTGACCGGCTTGTCTCGAATGGCTTCACGAATGGAAAGGATTGGGCTGGAATTTACAATCTATTCTACTCTTCACCACCGAAGGTTGACATGAAAGGAATCGTTGATGTTCTCCGCACACGCCGCGATGCTGCTGAGGACGAGTTATGGCTGGTGCAGACCGACCCATCGTACCTGCGGGCACAATTTGCAAGATTCGAAGGAGCCATGATATTCGAAGGATGCACAGAAGAAGAGACCAAACTTTTCAGAGCAAAGGTAGCTATGCTTCCTTTGGCAATCTGGGAAGGCTTTGATGGCCTGCTGGTCGAGGCTATGGCTGCATTAGACGTTCTCAAAGCTCCCGACGTTCTCATCAAGGCCGGGAAATCGCTTCCAGAGAAAGTCGAGGTGGCCCTCGCCGGCTTTGAGCGCGCTCTGCTAGACGAGTTTGAAGAGCAATCTGAGCACATCCTGACGGTCATACTATGCTCAAAGACCTTCCGCCAGTATTATACTGGTACTCAAGATGGCAAAATCGTTATCAATGCATTGGGGAAGGCCGTCAGTGAAGACGACCCACTGTTCTACCACTTGCTGGAATTGTCAAGATACGACCCGCGCCTGATGTATCCAGCCGCCTACCATCTTGGCATGATCGAGCATATCATGATGAGGTCAAAAGCACAGGCAGATCGCGTTGATAACCTTCTTCTCAATGCATTGTCCGGTCTTGTTGCGATCAACGAGGTCCTGACCGCAATTCGACTGCATCGACCTCGGAATCAATCCTTTGAGCAAATGAGCCATTCACCACACGCTAAATGCTGTGGCGAGCGCAGAGACTTGCGCAGCATATCCAAGAAGGCCCAGGACTGGGATCATCATCTCCTGTGTGATGCTCTGAAAAACTTTCTTTCCCTACCAGCTCTGCCACGGAGCATAGACAACAGCAGTTTAAAAATCTTTGACAAATCACACGAGGCCATGCAATGTTTCTGGAACGCTGTAGGTAACAGATTCTCACAAGGTCCATGGGGTATTGCCAAAGGGCTTGCCAAAGGGCCGATTGAGGCTCGTTTCGTCAACCTCGTCGATCAACACATTAGGCGGGTTATCTCTTTCTCGACCACTAAGGCATATCTCGAAACTGTGGCCGTCGAGCGAAAATCCTTTGTGGATGCGATCGCTGCCCAGGGTACGTCTATATCTTACTTAACGGATCGTGGACTTGTGCTGACGACATTTTAGAGAGTAGTGCAGAAGCAGCTCGTGCGAAGGCTGCAGCGAAGCTCAATCAACCTCATGCACCACTGCAGAAAGTCTGGGGCCAGACAAATGTTGAGAACGTCCAAGCACCTGCTGAAAAGGTCAAACAGAAGACTCGACCTCTGCAACCAACTCCAAGAGACCTCGGCCACGAAGATCGCGAGGTTCTAGAAGCTGCAGAGACTCTAGATAGCCTCACGCTTCGCATCAAAGTCGACTTGAGAGCGTACGGCATCTTCCAGCAGATGTACGAGACCCAGGGCGAACAACAAGGCGACATCAGGTGGCAGGACTTGACCACTGCCATGAAAAATGCCGGCTTCTCAGCCACACCAAGTGGTGGCTCGGTCTTTACGTTCAAGGACTCCAGAAGCGGAGGAAGCATCAATTTCCATCGTCCTCACCCGGATCCAAGCATTGATCCAATCATGCTTCGTGCGATGGGTAAGCGTCTCAATAAGTGGTTCGAGTTCGACAAGGACACCTTCGTCGTGCGTCAGAAGCAGGAAGCCTGAGAGAGCAAGAGCTTGGTCAAGTGCGCGGATACTTCCTTTGGCAACCCGGACCGATTCGTGCATCATGACATCGGCCGCACAGCTGGTATGCTGGCTACCAAGTCAGTCCATTGAGAAAGCTCTCAATTCGTTTTGGTAGGGAGAGACTGGTGCAGAGATGGAGAATTGCGCCACTTTAAAAATAAAAAAGACAAGGAAAAGTCGGACGCGCATTGGGAAATGGTAAGGTTTACCAATAACAGAGCTCACTCACGCTGCAGTAAGCTTGTGCTCTTTGGACACACAAGGCTCGCCTCCATAGTCGCAAATTGGTTTCAATCGCTTTACGAAATCTGGTGTTCTCATTGGTGGTTGCAGTTATGATTACCGTTTTGGGCGAAAGGTCTCGCACTGGAATGTGACTATTATTAACGTGCTGACTCCAGCTGTCCAGACTTCCGACAAACTACAGCGACCGCTTCGCCTTTGGAGACAGACAAATTCATGATTGTGATGGCCTGCGTGGCTCTGATCTCGACGTCATTCCTTGTTGAGCTGCTATGCTGCACACCAGGCAGTGAAATTGCAGTACAGTATATCGGCTTGCCATCCTTCTTTGTCCCATCTTCAGCATCATTGTCCCCATCCAGCAACGATGATGGCACAACTTTCTTTGTCTCTCAGATCATCAGATGCGGCAACGCAGACCACTGCCTCGAGCAACGCCTTCATGCATCCGACTTCCACTCCTGTAATAGTCAACAGTCCGGCAAGGTTTGCCAGCAGGCAGAATGTATGTTCCAGATCTGACAAGCGTGGCGGAAGCCATCAAGCAAGCCCTCAATACGACAACATTACTATCGCCATCAGATTGGCCACAATCGACGGAAGAGGCACGAAAGGATGCAGAGACACAGACTGCCATCGCGACATGGCTGGGCAGGAGTAGAGTACGAGGACGAAGGAAAGCAAGCGTTCCGCTTGAAGCGACAATAAGTTCGGCAGAAGCAACATCTGCACCATTCTCGACAGAAGCATCGCTACCTGCCGCAGACGTCTCGAAACGCCAACTCCAAGGCGGCTCCGTAATAGTCGGAGCTCCCGTCAGCGCAACAAGAACAACCACAATCAGATCTACCAGCGTAATTGAGCGAACCACAACAGTCAACGGCGAGACCCGAACAACATCCAGTGATACTGTAGCGACCGTGACGAGAACAGTCACAGAATCGCAGTCTTCGTCGACCGGAACACCAGGTACGACAGCTTCGGCGAGTCTCACCGGGACTTCCACAGCGAATGCATCGACTCCAGTATCGACTGTTACAGCACCGTTAGCGACTCCACCTCCTGAGTGTCCACAAGCTTCGCTGGATCGTTTCACAGATAGCGCGGGCATTCTGTATTTGATTAAGTGCTCGACGACGAATGCTGGAGCCGCATACGAGTTGGTTAAAGTCGATCGAGGTGGCTATGGGCAGTGCTTCTCGTCTTGTTCGTACCGAGCCGATTGTGTCGGATTCTCGTTCGTCGGAAATGATTCTGGAATATGCTATCTTCGAAATGAGCAATCGTCGGGCGAAGAGAGTACAGCGCTTGTCGCCTCACACGTGACGTGTTACAAAGTCGATCCTGCTGCTGTTGCGAGCGGTGAGCCGAAGTCCGATTCGAGCTCAGCTGGGACCAACACCGGAGCGATCGCAGGAGGAGTCGTGGGCGGTATCGCTGGCCTTGCACTCCTGTTGCTCCTCATAGCATTGCTAACGCGACGATATCGACGAACGGTCGACGAACGACGAGAGAAGCGCAAAGTCGGTCGTCCAATGCTTTCGCCACAAGACACATACGATGCCTTTCACCACAATCCTAATGTAACGACAGTAACAGCAGGCCTCCATCAGCGATCAGGGAGCACCGCAAATGACGTTTACATGTCGGCAGGAGGTGCGTACTATATGCCCCAACAGCATTGTCATACTCGACAGCGAAGTATCTACCAAGATGGCGAGGACCGTAATTGGGTCTGACAGTGGGTATGTGTAGGTTTCCAGCGTCCCTCCGAAATCCAGAAGAGTGCTGATCCTTTCGGCAATGTCCCAGGCGACCACCCGTATGGCGCACATGCAAGCCGGTATCAAGCGTACCCCGGAACTCGAGCGGAGAATGATAGGGCAGTATTGCGAGCAGGAGCCCTCAGATATCCTCAGATGCTCGACGGCACGCCAGTGGCATCCAAGTCCAGTCTTGAGAAGAGTGGCTCCAGATCGAGCGTGTTTGTGGAGCATATGATTGAAATGGAAGACACGGTGAGTGAGAAATGTATCATGCTCTCCATTCCATCGTTGATACTGTCTAGTCTGCTCGTCGAAGTCCAGTAAGCCAGGAGTCTCCAATCCTTGGCCGCCAGGGCCGTTCAGAAGATCTCTCGAGAGATGTGCGGCGAAATCAGCATATTCTGGCCTGGAATCGACCAGATGGCCGCGAAGATGCGCCAATGTCAGCAAATTTGACGCCTCGGACACCACCTTCAGCAAGGCTCAACGCGCCGAGAAGAAGTCCGGATGCTCAAGATTTGCCGCGGCAGGGAAGTTTTGAGATCAGTCCACTGAGAGACGAAAGCTCATCTCCACCGAAAGATCCTGAGGTGTTGGAAACGCTGGGCAGCGGCGTGTACAGACCACTGTAGTGCCATTGCCGGGAGGTCGTGTGTGTAGTATAATTTGCACAGCGTAGGCATTTGTCGTAAAGGAATTTAATGAAAGCGTTCTTTGCTCCCAGCAGGAGGATAATAACCACCACCAAACTCCAGGCTAGCATTTTCGAATTTGTCTTCGCGAGCCAATTTCCATGGGCTGAGCCATCCGCTCTCGTAGATCTTGACTTCAATGGTCGCGTTGAAGCTCTGCCCGAGATAATTCTCCCTGTGCCCCTCTGGAAATGGCGAAGTCAATGAGAAGAAAGTGTTCTTGGGTGCAAACGCTTTCACAGTCAGTTTCTGCCGAAAGCTTTGCACACTCAATTCGAAGGTCCTGTCATCCCAATTCTTCGTATAAGTCATGAAAGGTCCTAGGCCAGGCAAGCGAACAGCAAACGGTGGTCTGAAGTCCAACTCCAGGTGTTTGCTGCGGTAGCCAAGTAGAAAGGCTTCCATTCCAAGGATTTGTCCTCCAGCACAGTTGAGTCCGCGGTCACCATCTCTAGCTTGGAGCCACATGTGCGCAGATGGAAAAGAATTTGCCCAATTCTTCTCGTCGTGAATCATGGCTCGTCCAGACTGATCTTGAGATGAGAGTTTGTGGTCACTGATTTCCAACTTGAAATCACATTCGGAAGCCAGCGATTGCACATGCCAATGTAGAGGCAACGGCAAATTGACCAGCCAGCTTTCAGGAGTGTTGGCGTGCTTGGACCAAGAGGTACGAGAAAGAGTCTTTGCTTCGAACGTGAACTCTGAGTGATGAATTTTGTACTCGGTGTGGTCCTCATACCATCGCACGTAGCCCAGTCCGGGTATGTCAATGATGAAGCCATTGTCTTCTGTGCTTGCCTTTTGCTTCATCTCGACCGAGAAGACCTCACGTTGGAAGTAAGAAGCAGCGTCATCTTTGGGCACGTAGGTGAATGAGACCATGTTTGGCTTCTGCTTGACGCCCCTGACCTGACAGCAGATCAGGGCTAGGTGCGCTCCTGATGGCAGGTCGAACTTGCTGTAGTATCCTTCGAATGAGGCATTCTTGTGCGGGCGGTGGTGTTCCATGACTGCTAAGGGGCTCTTTGTCGGGGATTATGGTCGGTCTGAAGACACAGGGAGAAGGTATAATCGGGAGGCAGCAGTGTAGACAACATGTTTTGATGTCGTGTCAATTGCAGGTGCCCCACGGAAGGCGCGCTGGTAATAGATGCGTCATCAAACGCGCCAAGACCACTCAGCGAACCTCTTTCGACACCACTTCTTGACCCCCCTTTCCCATCCCATTCACGACATCGGCCTTCGAGACAACCAATTGACGTTCGAGGCGCAGTCGTCAGCACATAATGAATGCACCAATTCGACCAAAATCTGGTCATGCTGTGCTTCCAGTCCACAATCCTCGCAGGCCATGAGCTTTTCAGTCTACGAAGTCACCAGATCTGAAGCCTCCTCCTCTGCCTGAGTCATCCATTAATTCTGCCCTCAGACTTTGCATCTCTTTCATTTTCGAATCCGCTGTGGCATCCTCCTCAAAGCGCTCGAAGTCTAGCAGTGTAACTTCACCATCTTGCCCGGCAAGGAAGTTGTGCCGGTTCACATCACCATGGAGGCCGTACATGTGGAATTCTGCAAGTGCGATTTCACATGCCTCCAAATGGTCGAGAGAGGCGTGTTGCCGATTTTCGATTTTCTCGATGATGAAGCCCATGACACGCCCATGCTCGTGGAGGTGTCCTAGGAAGCGGGGAGCGAGTCCTGGAGCTGCCTGCTGCTGTTCGAGGATCTGGTAGGCGCGGGTCTCTCGTTCGATGCGTGGAATCTCCCACTCGAATCGTGCAATCTTGGCGATCACTCTCACTTCCCGCGAGGGACTATTCGATGCTGATGCGCTGGAAAGTAATGTAGATGCTGGTAGCACAGCTTCAAACGCCGCCGCAGTCAACTGAACGACTTTGTCCAGATCAAGCACGTCGATACGAGTAGGATGCCAAATATTCTGAACTGCGGCTAGATTTCGGTATGATAGCGCGAAACTCAGCTTGCCGGACTCTGGTCGACGATATATGTACGCCACTTTCCAGTCGGAATCAGAAAACGGCAGTGGCGGTAAGGAGTCGACTGGAAACGAGAGAACGTCTTGTTCAAAGGTGTCAGGTGCGATGCTCAGGTATCTGACATGCTTGCCAAACAAGATGCGATATTCGCTTTCATCTTCGTTTTCGACATCGACTTCCATGGACAGAACCGATGGCTTCCCTTGATCTGACGACATTTTATCAGAGTGTTTGACCGGAGCACGAGCAGTGGTTGCGTTCACACTTCTATGTGTTGGTTCTTTACGCTTTGCCTCTTTCGGAAGCGGAACGAAGCCCGGTGTTGATGATTCAGCGCGTCTCGTGTCGCGTCGCTTGTCCAACATCATCTTCACGTGCTCTTTGCTGCTCAACACGTGAGGCTATGGCCACTTGGATATCCATCAGCATCCCAAGAAACTCACTGTCCATTCGTTGATCAACATGACACCGTCTGCAACCACGCCTCAGTCCCAAGCTGACGGTATTCTGCGGATTGCCGCGTATCACAAGTATGACTACGGTAACACAGTCATCAACTTCCTGCCCGAAGAGCATGCTCCAGCCAAGCGATCTTTGTCGTCTGCCTTCCGCAATTCCACGACGCCACTAGGAGAGCTTGACCGCCTACCACTCGAGATAATCAATGCCATCTGCCTGGAGTTGGACATCAGCTCATTATTTACTTTACGTCACGTCAGCGTCCGAGCACGACAGATAGTCACCTCGCTGCCAGAGTACAAGCTTTTAGTGACACACGCCCTCAACTGTTTCTGCGCTTTACTGCGGACCAAGTCTGCTTCCCGAGTTACGCTGGCCGACTTCTACCGACTTCTCTGCCAACAATCATGCTCGGTATGTGGAAAGTATGGCAATCTCGTCAATCTAGTCAATTGGAACCGGTACTGCTCCCCTTGTATCGAATATGAACGTCCAGGATACCCCCGCATGGCGACAGCTGCAAGCGCGAGGCGGCATCTCAAGCTTTCATCCAAAGCGTTCAAGAGCCTTCGCACCATGAAAGCTATTCCAGGAATATACGGTCGATGGGAGAGGGTCAGCAAGAAGCGATTTTACCTGGTCTCAGCTCAAGAAGCTCTCTCGGCTGCCCTACGGGAGGGCAATCCGCTTGCCAAGATCTTGGTTCCAGACGATGTCGGTAGAGACTCCAGAGAAACGCATTTGGAATTTCTGGCTTGCTGTACACTTCCATACTATGATTCGAATCGCAAGGCGATTGAAATCGGGGTGTCTTGCGCTGGTTGCTATCTCGAAGGGCGAAGGAGCGACTCAACTGAGTGTTGGAAACGTCCTGACATGATTTACTCACGAGACGCCTTTCTCGAGCACTTCAAGGGATGCAAGCAAGCTCAGCTTTTATGGGGGTCAAGTGATGGCGGAAGAATCCAACCTGCGAAGAAACCATGGCTCCGGTCAAGAAACGACATATGGGGACATGCGAGGGAAACGATCGATCCGTAGGCAAAGCTTGACAACACCATCTGCTCATACCGCACGGATCGCAGGCAATTCGGCTCATTTCCCGACCTCATTCAATCTCATGCGTCAGTGCGATGGTATCGACAAACTTTCTCACTACCTACACCATGATGTGCGACCCTCGGTGGCAACACCGTCCTAAGATAAGGACGGTCTCCGACGAGTCAAGACATACTTGATGCTGTACTGTTCGAGTACTCAGTGTCGGCGAAATGGTCCCGGAAAACCACAGATGGATTCCGAGGATTTTCCGGCAGCTGCTGTCCCATAGCCAAGATCTCCATCGGAATGTGATCTGTCCAGGTATTGATCGGAGCGTCTGAGAAAAATGGGCCAACTCGAGTTCAGGTCCTGCGCAGACTTACTCCTCAAAAGGCGTCCGTGGACAGTGCCAAGCCAATGGACTGCAGCAGGACCTTCGGCACATATTCGACAGAATTTCTCTCGTTGACGTCTGCCGCCTTGAAGACTGCGTGATAAGCTGTCCTCTGCAACTTGCTCGAACGGTACTTGCACATATTGAGAAGCACCTGGGGACTGGCCACGGATGTATAGTCACAATATCGGGCGCATCGAGCAATTGGACTGCAATAAACATAAGATTCTGCGGCACTTAACCATTTCGCTACTCCAGCACAAGATACCCTGCCTTCTGACCATGGCAGAATGCGTCGAACGTAATCCGGGCAGAGGCGAATTCGACGTCTGCCTCAACTGCTACAAGCAAGGCGAATGCTGTAGATCCAAGGATACTCATGCGCTGTACTCATTCGTATGGGCCAGAGCAGCAACTGAGGATGAACAAAGTACCTACCAAGTGTACCACAATTCTGGCGGTGCTAAATGCGATCGGTGCGGCAAGTGCATCCGGCAGGGCGTTTTCTACCATAAGTGCAGTACAGAGTAGACCGATACAGAGATCCTGGCTGATCTTTCTTCTTTCTACATGGCAGACTGTGAACACTGCTTACAAGGAAACTTCGATCTCTGTCATCGATGTTACGAGACTAGCGGGGGATGTTTTGATCAGTCCCACTCTCTGACAAGATACAACGCTTATGACAAGAAAATCACGAGCTCGTCGCGAGATGGGTATTGCGATATTGAAGATTGTACAAAGAATGCCGCGGATGTCAACCTCTGGTATCTCTGCACCAAATGCAAGGTGGGGTCGTTGTACTTAGTCATGTGTCACTCATGCTATGGCGGTGGCTCAGGCTGCAGGGATCAAAAAACACGACATCACTGCAGTGCAGCTGATATAAGACATATACGTGCTGATTGCTCTACTCGGCATGGTGTGCACATCGGGATCGTTTGAATCGAAGTTGCTTTGCCACTGTCTTTCGATAAATGGTATCTCCGAAGAATCACTGCTGCAATCGAACGTCTTTCTGATTGATCAACGGCATTGAAACATCACAGCGCACGGAGAAACGAGAAGTCTGGGGAGATTATGCAACCAATAGCGTCAGCCCTTCTTTTATGCAACCTATATCCTTCTATCCTGGTTTTGTTTCATTTATCCTCACTCTCTCTCATTGATCATCACTTATCCCCACTATCCTCACTCATTCCTACTCGCTACTGCCCTTCTTGCCACCAAAAACCCTCTTCATCCACGATGGGCGTCTCTTGCGGGAAGGCGCGGCTTCACTTCCTCCGATAGTGTAGGCAGGGGCAGGGTTCTGAGCGCGTCTCGGTGCTGGCAAAGCGGCATACTCTTCTCTGGAAATGGAGAATCCGCGCTCTGCTGGCGCTGCCGGCAAGTAGGTTTCTGGGATCGATGGGCGCGCGGAGAGTGGGAGGTTGCCGCCGGCGGAGACAAGACGTCTGTTGGTGAGGCTCGGACGGGATGGTGCTGATGTCTCCTCTGGTGCGCGCGGTGGAGAGCGCGCCGGAGGTGCTGGGGTGGTTCTTGCTGGCGATGGAAAGAGAGACAAAGGTGCCGGTGTGGTCCTCGCTGCCGGTGTGAAGTGACCGGGAGGTGCTGGTGTGGTCCTCGCTGCCGATGGATGGAATGGAGAAGCTGACGTCGCGAAGGTGGCCGGCTGATGCTCAGGAGGTGCTGGTGTAGTTCTCGCTGCCGGTGGTGGGAATGGAGAAGATGAACTCGCGAAAGTCGCCGGCTGATGCTCAGGAGGTGCTGGTGTAGTTCTCGCTGCCGGTGGTGGGAATGGAGAAGGTGAACTCGCGAAAGTCGTCGGCTGAGGCTCTGGAGGACTCGAACTGAAGGCTGGATAACGGCCGGAGCCTCGTGACAGGTAGAAGTCTGTGGGGTAGACGTCCTTGAGTGGCTGGCGACGGGCCGGCTGGTGCGCGCCTTGGGGATGGTGGAAGCGATGGCTGCCCGTCGTATTGCCGCGCGGTCGTGAACTGCCGCTCGCTGGAACTGGTGGTGGCGTTGGAGATGAAGAAGCTTCAGGGGTGGGTGCTGGTGCTGATCTAGTCTTGCTTCTTCTCGTCTTGCACTCGCACTCGTGAATACCATACTGACAAACGATACGACAGGCGCAGTGAGGTGGGCAGCAGCATGTGTTCTCGTTGGCAGATGGGACTGGTGGCTCTGGTGCTTGCTGTTGTTCGTGCGGACCTGTGTAGGGAATGCCAAGCTCCTCGTGACTGGCTTGGATGATCTTTGGAAAGCAGTGGACTCGAAGATCTTCATGTATCTCGTCAGGTCTCATGTGGGCAACGTCAAGCATTCCAAGAGTGTTGTTGATTATGTCGGTCTTCTCCTGAATCGAGTATCTCTCCCAAACTTCGACAAAGGCCTGCTGGAAGGTGTAGTCGAGGTCTGCCTTGCGGAAAGTCTGCGCGTGCTCGTGGATTCTGACCGCGACTTCGAGTGGGCCGACGAAACGTGGGTCGGTGATCTGTGCCCAAGTATCTCTCAGCAGGGCTTGCATGTCAGCGACAGTGAATGGAGCGTCGCTCTCGTGGCTCGTGCTTCCGTGGTTGTGCATGAGCTTGCTGCTCGGCGCCTCGAGCGTTTCGTCGTGCATGGAGCGGACGTCGGCGATGATGGCGCACCAGACGCCCTCCCAGTGAGGGAAGCTCAACACTTGTTGTGTGTTGAGGTCTTCGAGCCTCAAGAGGCGCCCGACGGTGGGCGCGCGCCCGTGTGTGACGGACACAAAGTGCAGAAGTGGGTCGCCCTCATCGAAGGCCTGATATGTCAGTTTCCGCAGTCAGGTGAGGAAGTGGAGGGGATACTTACGACGTCGTGGTGGCTCGCAATGAGCTGTTTGTGCCGAATGATGGTGACGGCGAGGTTGCGAAGGCTCTCTTGTATCGCCTCTTCTGGGAGGACGATCTCCCCATCTCTCAAAAAACTCCACGCCCTTGGCGGGGATGTTGCCTCCCCCAAGCCCGCCATCTCTGCTCTGCCGCGCCGCCGCGAACGAAAAAAAAGTTTTTCGCTTACCTGTGTTGGGTTGGAATGCGTCGAAAAATCGGAGCGAAGAAGTGATCGGCATGAACGTGAAGGAAGAGGAGGCAACCAGCACTTAAGTAACGGCTAGACAATGCTAGTGAGGTTTGGCCAGGTGAAGTTTGCAGCTCTTGCAACAGCCAATAGAAATGCAGGTGAAGTTCCTATTGTCGTCCGTTCTATTCACTCACAATCAACGGTGCCAAGCGCAGCGGATGTGAATGATCATTGTGAATAGACCAATCTAGTCGCTGAGGAATTTATCGCCGCTAACAACAATGTTTCGTTTTCACCCATCATTGCTCTGGGCGATTCGTGTTGTGCCAATATGCTGAGACTGATACACGACGGCTTGACTGAGAGGGCGATCGGGGAAGGATGTGCTGTGCTTGTGAGAGATCCTATCGTCAGTGACAAGTGAAGCCTATGCAGCTGTCAGTTCCGCGCCAGAGACGAATGCTGCACCTTCATGCTATACTATCTGAGCGTATCTGTTTGCTCTGCATTGGTGGAGTCATGGTAAAGAACAAGTCATGCTCCGTGCTCTCGAGCAGTTCAGTGCCCGACGATGGGATATGACATTGAAGTTGCGCCTGTCAACGAAGCGAATGATCATCAAGCCAGCCACACTCTTCATAGCTAGTATGATCACACCGCCACCTCTTCGACCTCCGGAGCGCGACCAGATCTTCTTGTCCAGCTGTGCGTCTCGAATGCTCTGGCATCTCTATTATCTGAAAGAATATAAGGACAATGGCTAGACCCAGGGAGCGCAGTTCTGCGTCTGAATCAAAGAGAGCGAGCTCAATTCTGAAGCGAAACTCCGTTTTCAGTAAGCATTCGATGCCATCTTTGGGAGACATAGCGGAAATTTTGTCCTCTTCGACAGGGCGAGCAGAACTTCGTCTACACTGCGCTCTCCATATTCGATATGAGCACCATGCCAATCGCTCGAGCTTCCTGTCAAGCTAGCAAAAGGCTCGTTCGCCCGAGTAGGCGCTCTTGTTCGTTCACGTGGAGAGATGTCCTCTGCGCCAGCAATGAACCAGGAGGGAGGTACTTGATGCCTGCAGATGAACAAAGATGATGACCAGACCACTCTGCGAGCAGGATCCTCCTATGGTGTTCAATGCAGTCTTACTTCGACAAGGATTCCCTTCTTTGACCCGGAGCATGATGCATTTCGTCCGAGCAAGAAAGAGCGAGGCCGATGCGTGAGGTGTGATGCTGGAAGCGGCAGGCCCAAAGCGGAATAGCGCGCCAAGTCTTTCCCATCTCGAGGCAGTCAAGTTGACTTCTCCTTCCTGTTGAGTCGTAGACTAAGTCCATGTACATTCTGACATGTCAAAAAGCGACGCGTCCGTCGTGCGAATAGCCTCTGTGTCCGTCCGTATCGATCACCAATACATTTGACGACCCAAAATGCTGCGGCACAATCTGTCTTCAAGCATTTCCTCGGCATCGCAATGCCGAGTGGTTGGGATGCGTCGATAGATCAGGAAGTCTTTCTTGCAGACAACGCTCTCCGGATAGACTGACACCGTCGAAGCGGTTCCTGGGCTGCGCGGGCACTGCAACCTTGGTATACATTGATCAATGCCTGGACATTACTAACGAGGTCATCCCCAGCGCAGGCATGCCCGGACGAACCTAGTCTCCCCAGCTATTTGTCCATTCCCACTCTCTCATGTATAATATGCAGAAGATCAGACGGACTGACCGCATAAGCCCCGAAACGCTTGAAAGGTTGCGACAATGCGACAACTTCGTGTCCTGGCCTCACTGGCCGCGCTCTGCCTCGCTCAATTCCCTGCAGAACCAACGGACATTACGGTCGTCAATGCTTGTTTTGGCAATGCATCGATCAGCTACAAAGAGACCACCATCTGCGAGACAACTTCCGGCATGAAGGGCTATGCGGGCTACATCCATCTGCCTCCCAATACTCTCCAGGACTTGTACTTTGACCAAGCGTATCCCATCAATACATTCTTCTGGTACTTTGAAAGCCGGAAGGATCCTGCAAACGCACCTTTGGTGATATGGATCAACGGAGGGCGTCAGTATTTCGCAGTAGATTGCATACATCGCTGACTGCGAACAACAGCTGGCTCCTCTTCTATGCTTGGTTTGCTCGCCGAGAACGGTCCATGTGTGGTCAATTCCGATTCCAACTCCACCACGCTCAATCCGTGGTCATGGAACAATCATGCCAACATGATCTATCTCGATCAACCCGTGAGTGCTGGCTTTTCCTACAACACTCTTCAAAATGTTACGGTAGACCTTATATCTGGCAACGCGACCGCATTGAACGCTACCGATCCGATCCCCCCGCAAAACTCGACCCTACTTGTCGGTACCCGGTCAAGTAGCGACAACGCTACCACATCGTTCGGTTCAACGGCAGCGGCGGCGGCCGCGTGGCATTTTCTCCAGACATGGACGCAAGAATTTCCCCACTACAAACCAAAGAACAAGCGCATCAATCTAGCAGCGGAAAGCTATGGTGGTCGTTATGGCCCTGAATTCTTCTCATTGTTCGAACGACAGAACGAACGCATTCGAAATGGGACTTTCGAGTCCGCGGGAGCGGATCAGATCCTTGAGCTGGACACTTTGATCCTCGTAAGCGGATGCGTGGATCCCATCATGTACTACTCCTATCCAGACTTAGTTTGGAACAACACGTATGGCTTACAGCTAGTGAACGAGACCACTCGCAACGAAATGCTCGACAACTTATACAAAAAGAATGGATGTCTCGAGAAATACTGGAAATGCGGCAACGCCTCACAACTCTACGACCCAGAGGGCAGAGGAATGAATTCCACCGTAAATCAACTCTGTCATGATGCTATGGATTTCTGCGACAAGGTCAGTATAACGCTCCTTCGCGATCTGTACTGTCACTAACGATCCCTGGAAAGTCCAACAGCTCTACCTTGGCGCCTCCGGCCGTGACTTTTACGACATTACAGCATTTGATCCTATATCAAATCTCTCTCCATTCTTCACTGGCTATCTCCAACAACCACACGTCATCCAAGAACTCGGTGTGCCATTGAACTGGACCAGACATTCTGAAGCCGTCAGCAGCGCTTTCCGCACACTGGGAGATTTCCGCCCAGGGTTCCTGAACAAATTAGCATATCTCCTCGACCGCAATATCAACGTGCACCTCTTGCATGGTGATCGAGACTACGTCTGTGTAAGCGCCCCTTCCCTTGTCTCCTCTCTCTCTCTCTCTCTCTCTCTCTCTCTCCACACAATAGAGATACAAGACGAAGACTAATGTGCTCCCCCTCTTTGGGATAATAGAACTGGCTCGCGGGAGAGACGTTCTCTCTCAACATCCCCTCCTCCTTCAACACCTCATTCCATTCAGCTGGTTACACGCCCATCCACACCAACGAAAAACACATCGGCGGTTAGGTTCGACAATCCGGGAACTTTTCTTTTTCGCACGTCTACAACGCCAGCCACGGAATTCCAGCTGACCAACCGGAAACTGCGTATCGCATTTTTGTACGCGCGATTCAGCATCGGGATATTGCGACGGGTAAGGTCAAAGTCTCGGATCATTATAGGACTGAGGGGAGGCAGAGTATTCGGGATCTGAGAAGAGATGTGCCGGTGCAGGGGTTACAGATTTGTTACACGTTGGATGCGGGGGATAGCTGTACGGATGAGCAGTTGTATGCACTTGGGAATGGCACTGCGGTGATTAAGGATTGGATCTTGGTCGATAAGAACTCGACGGAGCTGTATCCGGAGATTGTTGGTGGTGTATGATGTTGGATGGCATTTCTTCTTCTTTGATCGTCGTCAAAAGTAGGCATGATTTTCAGCTATTTCCTTGATGATGCTTCAGCTACCTCGTGCCTCTCTTCCTTTTTCCACCATTTCATCATAATCTAGTTACCCATCCTGTTCGCTCCAGTCGCCAACGTGGCACTCGCAGGCACAACACCCGGCCTCTCAACCGCCGCCCAAATCGCAGCAGCACTCGCCACAAAACTCACAACCGCGCGACCGAAATTCACAGAAGCCCACGTATCCACCAACCCATGCACGGACTCCTCCCTCTTCACACCCGCTTCCTCAACCTTGAGCGTGCGTGCCTTCTCTTCAAGCTTCTTGTTGACTGGCTCCCCGAGAAGGTACGTGTATGGAATCAGAGCTAGGAGCAGAGACGAGGCTGTGGTGTAGAGGATTGCGGGTTTGGTCCAGGTTTGGTCGCGGTAGGCGAGGAAGGCGAAGGTTCCGCTAGAGAAGAGGCTTATGATTGGGGCGAGGAGTTTGTCGCGGCTAAAGAGGGTTTGCCATTGTTTGGCTAGCAGAGGAGCGGGGGCTTGGAGGAGAGCTGGGGCAGCGTTGTAGGATGCTGCAAAGGTTTTGCCTTGAAATGAGTGTTAGTAGAGGGAGTGGGGAACGTGTTGAGGATGGGCGGAGGCATACCAGCGAGGAAGGCGGAGGCTGTGAGGCCCAGGACTTGGGCTGTTCGGAGGCCTGTGCCTAGTTCGTCGGTGTAGAATGGACGGCCGGACATGGTGATCGTTCTTGTTCGTCTGCTGTTGTTGTGGAATGGACGATGGAAGAAAGGATTCTTGAAGACAATTGAGGAGAAAGAGCTCTTGATGCTGAGCAACGTAAGTCTTACCGTGATTGTGGTACCTTGCGGAAAGGCAGTGTCACATGAAAGCGAGTGACATCAGGATGAACGACGAACAGCGCAGCTCCTGCAAAACCTGCTTGGTGAGACGATTGCATTGGAGTGCAACTTGGCAGCGCCTATTCTCTCTACATGAAGTGAGGTGCAATTGATGAACTTCAATGCTCGTCGTTCCGGAGCAAGCCATTGTGATGGCAGCGTGATCCAGCATAGAGTTCTCGAGTCACCTTCTTGCCTTGCATGGTTGTGCTGGGAATACGCTCCCTGCCAGTCCACCCTATTCGGTCAATCGCAAACCACTAAAGCCGCATTGAGCTGCAGTAGACACGCACCAGCGCATGAAGTAAAGACGGTGTCTCTTCCCCTTACAACGAATTCGTCGCAGTGCATGTTGCAGAGCACGTGAAGCACTGAAGCTGCGGCGGTGGTTGGAGAGCTCACGTCATCAGCGTCAGAGCTTTGCGTTGCCTGGCGACCAGCCATCTGTTTATTTGTGGTCCCTGAGCCCGACACGACGGCGCCAAAACTCTGCTGCATCGCATTCTTCAACGTGGCAGCAGTCGGTGAGGGATGGCACGTCCGTCGCGACTCTAGCTGCAGGGCATTGCAGAAATGCGAGTAGATTGGGCCTATCGCGAGTGCAGCGAGGGTATTTGGCGCGTAGAATTGATCAAATGGTGCGCGTGAAGTGTGCCGATACGCTGTTCATTCGCTGGTCGGGGACATGGGTCGCTGCACACCAACAAGGAGGTGCAAGACGACAAGGACCTCGCCACCATAATATCCCACTGTGCCTTGCTTGAAACTGCTGCGAATCCTCCTCCCCGTGAAGAGCGTCTCCCCGTGTTCGGGACGAGCGCAGCAGCAGCAGGATCGTGTGTGACGTCCGTGCTTTGCCTTCCAGCGTGAAGAAACTCGTTCGACCAGGGAACATCCTTTTCACAAACACACGCCAGAACTTCCAACGAACGCCTTTCTGCAGCGGCCCGCACACCTCGAAACACCACTCGCTGCCCGTTCCTCCGAGCTGGCTATTGGAGACACGTCGAACATTTTCGGCGCTTCGCGTTCGTGGGCGGCGTTCGGGAGTTTTGCTTGACGAGCGGTACACCAGCAGCAGCGTCATCCATGAGACTGTGACCGCAGCGCCGAACGACACGGACTCGAACAAGCCGTGACTCGCAACGACTGGCGGCGACAAGAGCGAACAACTACGAATGGCAGTATCCAGGCGGCTACGGAGAGCGTTTGTCAACGACGCCAACCACCGGTAGCATTCTGACGGTGCCCGTCAAACGGTCAAGGGTACCCAGTGTAAATAACGAACAATGGACGAACCACCTCCACCACCGCCGCCACCGCATGGCTCCAATCCCCGGCCACCGGGAGGAGGTCTGCCTGATGGCAACTACGACATCTTCATTATCCCACCACACTCGGCCGGCTCGGGCTTTCTATATCTTCCTTCGATGCAACCTCATCGGAACAGCTTCCTCGCTGGTGTCGCATCTACTCTGCTAGCCGTCGGCCTCTACACACTGGTGACCCCGGTCATCAAGCAGTGGCTGAACCTGGTAGCAGCGGGCGGCGCGGGCGTGGGCATGACAGTGCTCGTCATCAGCGTCGGCGTCATCGCATGGGCACTGGGCAAGACACAAGGAGAGCACAATGCATCGAGGTCGGAAAATGGTGGAAGCGCTGGTGAAAACGGCCCACGCCAGCGCTCAAAGTACACGGGGCCACCGCCAAACAGTTGGCAGAAAGCTCCTCCTCCTCCGCCACCGCCAGAGCCAGAATACCAGGCTCCACCTCCTCCACCACCTGAACCAGAGTCTCAGGCGCCTCCTCCGCCTCCTCCAGAGCCAGAACCTCAACCTAAATCAACACCAAAAGCGAATGATATGAAGACTGCGTGGGAGAAAGCCAGAGAGGAGACTCGCAAACGGGAGGAGCAACGGCGGCGAGAAGAGGAGCTCAAGAAGAAACGAGAAGAAGCACAAAAGATGAGGGAGGAAGCAGAAAAGGCTGCGAGGGCGAAGGCAGAGAAGGAGAAGTGGGAGCAGTCGCGTGCGCGGGAGAAGGAGGCGCGAGAACGCGAAGCTCGAGAACGTATCGCACGTGAACGAGAGGCTCGGGCAAAGGAACAGCGGGAGAAGGAGCAAGCGCAGTCGAAAGAGCTGAGAGAAAAAGAGCAAAAGGAACGCGAGGCGCGAGAGCTGGCCGAGAAGAAGAAGGCGGACTGGGAGAAGACCAGGCAAGCTGAGAGAGAGAAGATCGAACGTATTCGACAAGCATCAGCAGCTGCACCAGCTGCAAGCGTCCGATCGACTCCCACCAAAGCGCCTGTCTCGCCTTCGAAATACGAACGGCCAACAGCCAAATCGCATGCCGGGACGGACACAGCATACTCATATCGCCCCTACGACAAACCCAAATCCACAGCCTTCACATCCTCCGCCTCATCCATATCAGGCCTGAGTGCAAGCAGCTACGCCGAAAGCGTTAGCACCGCTCGAACAACCCCTCCCCCTTCCATGCGAGGCCCCTACTCCACCCCCGACGAAAACAAAATCCAAATCAAAGCCGTCTACCTCTTCAGCGATAAATCTCCCTCTCGCCCAATATCCCAGTTGATCGCCAACGAAGGCCCCGTGACCGACGGCCTCGTCCTAAGCATCAACACCGAACTCTTCCAAATCGATGACGATATTCGAAAAGTCGGACAACGAGAATGGGACGTCAAAGCTTGGACGCTGAAATGTGTGGAAGATGGAATGGCGAGATTACCGAATGGGAATGGAGCGCTGCATGTTTTGCGGGCGACGACGAGGGATACGGATAATAAGAGGTATACGTTTGTACTTGATGAGAAGGAGGCTTGGAAGGTTGCGGTGGGGATTTCGAGACTCAAGAAGGGGAGTCAGGTGAGGCATTTGAGTACGAATGGGTTGAAGGATGCGGAGGTGAAGGGATTACTAGCCAATTTGGGGTGGCTGTGATTCGTGCAACTTGAGGTGGAAGGGGAAGAATGATGGGTACGCTTGATGAGGATTGGTTGTTTGGATGAACAAGCGATGCGGCATGAGCGGTGGGCGTTTTTCGTTCTTTTTCATGAAGGAATTGTGTTATGATGAGCGTTGGATGTGCTTTTTGCTTCTTCATAGGATTCCCCTTGTTTGGCGATACTGTTGATGGAAAAGGAAGTCTGTGTATAGTTGTAAATACGAATTAAGTGCGAAATGATCAGGATTGGGTTATGCTACGAGAAACATCGCTCCCCGATTCATTTGCTTTCTTACTCAGATGCTGGGTCATCACGCGAAATGCGACTTTTCATGAGGAATGGAATAGGAAAGGAGAAGCGATGCAATGTGAGTCTGTGTGTAAATGGAGATAGGACATGAGGAGTTTTATGCTGAGAGAAGGAAAGGTTTTCGATTCATTATGTTTTTTGTTTTGTTCATTGCGAAGGAAGTACTAGTATCAGAAGTGTGATACTACTACTATGGAACTCTGTCTAGCACCTCGCTGTTCCAAGATGTGGCAGAAGTAGAAAGAACACTATGCTATTGCTGCGCAACCAATCTGCCAGCTCGAGAACGCGCTAACTAGGTAGCCAAGTAGTAGAAGTGAACGCCCAACGCCAAATCTCAGATCCCTTTTGCGAACCTCTCCCTGCGAGCCTGCTTGATCACCTCATCGCCCTTAGCAGTTCGAACCCGCAACACCACAGAATCCGAATCTCGGATGAGCAGTTTGCATTGCCTTGGAAGCAGTAGTCGGTGGCTCGATGGTAGTTGCCGATACGACTGTTGCTGTAGTCGTCTCCTTCTTCGTCGTCGCTGTAGCTTTCGTCTCTTCTGCAGCGCGAGAAGATGAAGCTTCGGCGAGTTCGGATTGAATGCTGGGGACCAGAGCTGGGTCGAGGGAGAATTTTGAGAGGGTGGATGTGGTTGACGTTGAGGCTGAAGTTGAGGGTGTTGCTGTGACGATCGAGAGAGTTGTGACGGTCGCTGTTGAGGCGTCTGAGGTCGTAGTCTCGGATTTCGATGTGGATAGCGATTGAGTACGCGTGACAGTGATGGTCGGAGTTGAAGCTTCTGGTGCTGCAGTCATGGTCACGTAGACCGTCACAGGCACGACAGTAGACGTGAGGACTGCTGTGACAGGCGTGATGCTGGAAGAGGTCTCGGCCTGACGTGTTTGCAGAGTCGATGGCTGAAGAGAGAAAAAGTCAGTCTTCGTTCGAATGGAAGTGGTAGAGTTGAGTTCTCGTACCTCTTGATCAGAGTGGTGGTTGCGGATAATGAAGACCAGACCGAGTGGCAGAGCGATGGCACAGATGAGGAAGAAAATGATTGCGAGGATGAGGTATTCTCTCTTCATGCACTTTCTACGACCGGCTTTTGGCTCTTCGATCAGGTCGAAGGCTTTGGCGTTGTCCTGCCCATCAGGCTGGTCGAATTTGCGCAGATTGTCGTTGAGATGCTCTTCGTATGTTGGTAAGAAACTCGTGCTATGTTCGACGTGAGCAGCTTGTGGTTGTTGCACGTAAGTGCTGGCGCCTGCGCCTTTTTCGATGTCGGAGTTGGACATGTTTCGTGTGCTGTTTGGAACTGCTTGTTTGGTCCTGTGCTCTGCGTCGAACGAGATTTGGCGGTCTGGTGCTGGTCCTGTGTCTGCCACCTGAGGGTATGCTCGAGTATATGAATTGGAGGGAAGAGTGACAAAGTTGAACAAAGCCTTTGTGTACTTATCTTTGTGGCATCAATAGAGGTCAAGCGCCAGTGACTTGCTCAATCACTATAGACGCGTGATCAACCATTGATCAATAGAACAGGCAGTGCGCTGCTCAATAGAGCTCTATTGACAGCTCTCACACGGTTGTTATTGAGGCGAACGAGTCTATCGGGCTGTCGCACGTGACTTAGTGAAAATACCGCTCCTCGCCATTCCTACTGAGCGTCAATAGGCTATTTCTCAAGAACGCTGCTGAAGGCTCAGGTGATGTCGCGTGCTGGTCCCGAGTCACGCTTGAGACTTGGAGTCCTCATATTGACTGCGTGAGCAACGTCGCTGCCAGCACGAACGGCGAGGACATCGAACATAGAACAGTGATTGAAGTTGGCGCACAAGGTTCTACCGTATGCTTCTCTCAAGCAACAGCGTCATTCGGCCAGGAGCGGAGGAGGATATCTGGAGCCGCCAGGTATACACGCTTCATATGCCTTTCTTGCCATACAGGCTGAAATGGAGTTGATGCGCCGCCGAAGCTTGATTCTCTTATTGAAAATGTGCTGCAAAGTCGGACGTCCTGCACTTGCTGAGTGCGGCATTGGTAGGTAAGTGAGAGTTCGACAAGGCATTCTTGTACAGCTGTGCTGGAAATGTTCTCTTGGTTGAATGATCGTTCGGTTCAGTGCAGCCACTCTGTGCGAACGAGAAGCGATGTTGGTGGAGAAAGGATTGGGAACAAAGGAGGAGCACGACCGAAGACAGCGACGGACCTGAGTCCGGCTTCGTGCATGAAAGCTCGAGACAGCCCTTCAATGTTTCTGAGATTGGAAGCAGCTCGCCCATGTCCCTTGCCTCGACGACCTGAACCGGTTTCTCTCATACCGAATGCGCTGTATCGCCCGCCAGAGCGCTCGCTTGGCTGGCAACTGTCGAGTGCGAGCTCCATCACAATCCCGAAGCCGCGCATCTCAACAACAACAGCTCCGAAGCTTTGGGCATACCATTCGACCGCAGCAGGACAATCGTGGACAGAACCCTTCTTCGGATGACCACAACGCCCTCGATAGTCGCACAGAGGAGCAAAAGGCGCGCGAACAGGATGCAGCAACGGTGAAGACGGAGGATGAGACGATCGACAGCGATGGTACACGCAAGCCCAAGCTGGTGGGCAAGACGTTCAGACAACGGAAGAAGGAAGCATTAGGGGGCAGCAGCATACCGAAACCACCGCCTCTGCCGGACTGGTTTCTGCAGCACAATGTCAAGCTTTACGTCGACACCGTAAAGCCTGATAGGCGGGCTAAGAATGCGAAGGTGTTGCGCTGTGTTGACAATGAGACTGGTCATACCCTATTCACATTGCCCTACTACAACGCGTGGCCTGTCCCGGGCCTAGTTCCGGAGACGACCTCTACAGTGCCACCGCAGACTGGGGAAAGTGCTTCATCGCCTAAGAAGTCTTTCGATCAGAACTATTTCGATCATAAATTCACCCCTCTTGATCAGGAGCACGTTGCTTCAGAAAAGTCACAAGAGGCTCCTCTCGCAGCTGAGCCATCGGAGGATCTGTACAAAGACGTCAATCCACATTCCCTCCTACGATGGGCCATATTGCAAGCAGAGACTGGAGTGCAAGCGGCATTTTCAATTGCGAGCAATACGCCGCACGCCTCTTCACAGGCAGCATCGAGGCTTGACCTGTCCTTGTATTGCAATGATCCGAATTCGCATGTCCAAATGGACGACTTCGTTGAAGATCTCGCCGCGATCTCTGGAGCACACGTTATACGACTCGACGCCAATGATTTCGCTGATCTAGCGGCTGACTATGTCGGACAAGGAGCAGACTCACCTGAATCTTTCGCCAATCTAGCGTACGATGTATTCGGTGGATATACATCACAGACTGTGCCTTCGCAGCGGAAGGCCGAGGACAATCAGGACCAGGTCTACGACCAGGACGATATGGACGATGAGCAGAACGAGGACGCAGACACACGAAAACCTGGCAGTGCCGGGAATCCGCTGCCATTCAGCCTAGAAGGCCTCAGAAAGCAGCTCATGAGCCGCCGCTTCGAGTTGGCAAGAGCATTGAGCAAGGTTGGGCCTCAAGATGTCATCATTGATCTGGATACGAATTGGAAGCCAAACACATTCACTCCCGCTAATTCACGCAACGACCAAGAATACGACGTAGCCCGACTAACGAATCTTCTGGAGCAAATTCTCGATGCACCTAAGCTGAGCCAAGGCGGAAATACACTACGCAAATTCAATCTGGACCAGTCGGAGACGAGGGCGGGTAAGGACGTGAACAAGACCGATCTCTCCCACCAAGCACTTTGGCGAATGTGGCATTCTAGTGCTGGCTGCTGGCGGCCAGACGCAGCAGGTCTGCTTGCAACGCAGATCCGTGAATCGAGTCAGCAAGAGGCACAAGGGCAGCATTCTTTGACAGTACAAACAATGGATGGCAACAATGAAGCGCACGCAGAGCACCAAGAATGCACCATTGTACACATCCGTGACTTGCGAGACATTGCTGTCTCACGGATGGGTGAGAGGATCGTCAGAAGACTCGTCTCCGTTGTGCAGAAACGGCGCCGAGCTGGCCAAAGGATAGTGGTCGTTGGCTCTTCTTGCTGCGATTCTTCTGACTTTGTATCATTACCACACGCTCTGGATGACTTCCGAACACTATCTGTTCCAGCCGTCTTCCACATGTCGAAACATGATCAGGCTGAGTTCCTTCCTGGCACGCCGGCGAACGATAACATCACAATGCCACCGTATAGTCGTATCCTGGAGATCAATCTGCGTCATATCCAGCGAATGCTACGCAGTCTCCGACCGAGCGAAACGATCGAGTTGTTCACGGAAGCTGCTCAGCGCCAGCTCAGGCTCGGCGATGACATCTTGGCGAAGAATGTCATGTCGTTTGATATGGTTCAGCGCATAGTACTTACTGCCATTGGTCTTTCCGAAACGCACGCTGTTTCTGATCAAGTGAATCCCAGTCATATCGGGCTTGCGACCATGATTACGAGGCAAGCCGCTCAGGTTGAGCGCGACTGGGCTGACTACGTTCGCAACAAAGACATGGGAATACCATTTACTGATACTAACAACTTTGAGTCGAATGGCAACCCACGTAAGACTCCATCTAAACTCGAAAAGATTAAAAAGGATCTGAACCAATATGAGAGTAAACTTTCGACTGGTGTCATCGATGCTGCCAACATCAAATCTGGCTTCGACCAAGTTCATGCTCCTTCAGAGACGATCGATGCGCTCAAAACAATGAGCTCACTGTCGCTGCTACGGCCCGATGCTTTCAAATATGGTGTTCTGGCTGCAGACCGCTTGCCAGGACTCATGCTATATGGCCCTCCCGGTACAGGAAAGACCCTTTTAGCCAAAGCCGTTGCAAAGGAATCTGGTTCCACGGTATTGGAAGTCAGTGGTGCTCAGATATATGAAAAGTATGTTGGAGAGGGCGAAAAAATGGTTCGAGCGGTCTTCAGCTTGGCCAAGAAGCTATCCCCTTGCATTGTCTTCATTGATGAGGCAGATGCTATTTTCGGCAGTCGCAGCTCTGCCGGCAACAGAAACACGCATCGCGAGATCATCAACCAGTTCTTGCGTGAGTGGGATGGAATGGACTCGCACAATGTTTTCATCATGGTTGCAAGCAACCGACCATTCGATCTTGACGATGCTGTGCTACGAAGGCTACCTCGACGACTCCTCGTCGACTTGCCTGTCGCAAAGGATCGAGAATCTATCCTCAAGATCCACCTTCACGACGAAGCGCTCGACAGTAGCGTTGACCTGACTAAACTCGCTGCCGACACACCTCTCTATTCTGGCTCTGATCTGAAGAACCTCTGCGTCTCAGCAGCACTCGCGTGCGTGCGCGAAGAGAACGACCTTGTGGAAAGTAAAAAGGGCATAGACGAAGACTTCAAACTTCCTGAGAAGAGAACCCTTTCATTGCGACATTTTGAAAAGGCGATCAAGGAGATTTCCGCATCGATCAGTGAGGATATGGGCTCGTTGGCTGCGATTAGAAAGTTTGATGAACAATACGGTGACCGTAGGAACCGGAGGAAGAAGGCGCAGTATGGATTTGGGGTTGGGCCTGATGGAGTCGATGAGGATGCGGCGAGGGTAAGGCAAGGGTCGAGTGAGGTCGAGAGCCCATCGACTCCTTCGCCATCGCTGGGCACACCCACGCCGTAAAGGAAGGTGCAAGTACCTATGCTATGATATAGATAATAGAATGGTGTCTTACAGAGGAGTGACTGATCGTCGCCTTCTGTAAGACCATTACCTACCTCCTACTACATGTCTCCTGTCCTACTTTCGATCAAGCTGCAAAATCGTCGTGCATTGATGGTCCTGCCCAGACCGTCTGCTTACAAATTCTCGTCAGAGCATAGCCACAAAATTATCCTTGCACATCGCCTCAATGCCTACGAGAACAACAGCGATATTGGAGACTACTACTAGCCCTCCTGAAGCAGAAACTACTACTGTAGACAGATCCACATATCTCTGGCACGCCACCACAGAACACGCACGCCAGGCACAGTGAGATCATGGAATGCGCAAGTCCCAAGACGGAGTTAGGAAGAGTAGTAGTGCTTTGAAGCCGGTCCTCACATAGCTACTGTAGCTAAGTAGGAGGCAGTAGGTCCCGTAGTACGACGGCGAACAATGCGGCCGCCCTCGCTTACTGTATCGTGGCAAGGCAAGCACGGCAATACATCGTCGCGACGTGCCGTGCAGAGGAGAAAAAGTGCATACTCATAGCCTGGAAAAGAAGAAAGAAAGCGTGAATGTATACGCAATTCTCGGCTTGGTCAAGGCTTGGCTTTGAGTAGGTGTGGAGGCTCGTTTGGCGCGTGGTGATGCATGGAACGGAGCTGAGGTGCAGTAGGCTGCATTTGTGCTTGGCAGACTATGCTGTGCATCCCCCGCGGAACAAAGAGACAATGCAAGCCATGTACGTGGTAGAATTTGGAGATGGTGGTTATGTGTGATGTTTTGTGATACTGCCACTGTATTTGTTGACGAGTGGAAATAAAATCGTCGGATGGAAGATGACCCGTGCGTTCGAAAAGCTTTTGCTTGGGAACTCGAACGGGCATGGGAGCGTGGTCGATCGTGTTTGGTTTGGACAAGACACGGGCGAAGAGTTGCCGGCACGGCGTCAGATCTCACGCTTGATAATCCGAGAGAACGGGTTGTTGGCCGAAGTGGGAGTAGCAGTTCTGCTAAAACGCTCGTTGTGCATAGCGATAGAAGGCCGGGCGGCGGGTTCGTTGTGCTGTGCACTGCCACGCTGCCTTCTGAGCACTCGGCGGCCAACCAACCAGACGTGCCAGCCTCTTGGCCCTCGCGAGCGAGAGATGGCGAGCGGCGTCTGTCAGATCTGCTGCGCTGCTGTACGAGGACTCTCTCCGCTAATCATTCCGCTTTCTACTTCTGCTCCCTCTCTCTCTCTCTCGTTCTCTCTCTCGTTCACCACTTGGCTTTTCTCTTTACTTGTTTGTCGCTCGCTGACATCCAATCTTGAACTTTCTACCGACCGCCGACCGACGTGGGAATTCGCCGGACATTCGAGAGAGACTACCCATCCACCCGCCACATGACAGCCACGCGCGCGTAGGACTCTCACTCCCCGTCCTCGCCTCTCCGCAGGCACTGCGCTCACCCTCGCGCTCTCGCCGCGGCCATGCGCTGCCAACTCCCCTTCTCCCTGATGGCCTACGCGGCGTCGACGCTCCTCTCGGCATCGGCCAGCAGTACCATCCGGAACCCTATCGGAGCCATATCAACGATCCAGAATGCGACAATCCACACTCCCAACCACCGAGTAACAGCGCTCCACGAATTCGATCTCACATTTGCTGTCCGTGACGAGTTACATGTACGATTCCATCTGGAACCCAACCACGATATCCTCCCCGAGGGCGCAACAATATCGTATGTCGACGAAGATGGCACGATATCTCGACATGAAACAGTCGATAGGTTAGCGCATAAAGTCTACCGCGGGACGGCTTGGATACAGAAGTTGGGGAATGAAGTAGCTGAGTGGAGGCATGTTGGATGGGCGCGCGCATCGATCGTCAAGGATGGACGAGAACCTATCTTCCAAGGAGCATTTTCGATAGAACGGGATGCACACCATGTTCAGACAGCAAGGAACTATATGCGAACCAGGCATTTGGACGATCCTACTATTGAAGTTCAAGACGCGAACGCCATGGTGTTGTGGAGGGACTCGGACATTCTGCGAGACTTCCAGGTCCTAGGACACCAGGAGTTGAAGCGTGATGCTCTACCGGAGCCGGTATGTCAGGCTGATGCCTTGGGCTTCAACACCAGAGGCGATCACCCGGTGTACATGGCCATGAAGTCGAAGCGCTCAGAGCAACGCTACGGGAGAATGGACTTCAGCCATCTGTTCGGCAAACGCCAGGATCTCGATGGCATAACTGGTGGCAACAGTGCGGGAGGCAACTTGATTGCTAGTCTTGGTTCGACTGCTGGCTGTCCTACAACACGCAAGGTCGCCTTGATGGGCGTGGCCACGGATTGCACTTATACTAGTGACTTCGAAGATGAACAAGCTGCCCGGGAGAACGTAATCGACCAGGTCAACAGGGCGTCTGCTATATACGAGAACACCTTCAACATCTCGCTCGGACTCCAGAACTTGACAGTCTTCCCTGCGAATTGTCCTGGAACTCCGGTTGCTGCGTCCGAGTTCAATCAGCAATGCTCTGGAAGCGTCGACATCTCGGATCGTCTGAACATGTTCTCCCGATGGCGTGGCACCCAGACTGACTCCAATGCCTTTTGGACTCTCCTCAGCTCTTGTGGCACTGGATCAGCTGTCGGCCTTGCATGGCTAGGACAAGCATGCGTCGGTACCACAATTAGCACCAATACCAGTATCACTGGTGACGGGCAAACCAACAATGGCGGACAAGAATCCGTCACTGGCGCCAACGTTGTCATCCGAACACAGGGCGCTTCTGAATGGCAGATCATCGCTCACGAGGTTGGCCACACCTTCGGCGCCGTCCACGATTGTACTTCGAGCGCGTGCCAAAATGAGGAATTCGTTCGATCGCAACAATGCTGTCCACTCGACGGAAACACCTGTCCTGCCGGAGGCCAATACATCATGAATCCACAGACGACTCAGGGCGTCAACGAATTCAGTCCTTGCTCTGTTGGCAATATTTGCAGCGCTCTGCTCCGCAACTCTGTCAACGGCGAGTGCTTGACTGACAATAGAGGTGTCACTACGATCTCGGGACAGCAATGCGGTAACGGCATCGTCGAGCCTGGTGAGGATTGTGATTGCGGAGGTGAAGAAGGCTGCAGAGACGATCCATGCTGCAATCCGACCACCTGCGAGTTCACTTCAGGCTCCGTGTGCGATGACTCCAACGAGGACTGTTGCCGGAACTGCCAGTTCGCTTCGGCGGGTACTGTCTGTCGGTCTAGCACTGGACAGTGTGACCCTGAGGAAACCTGTTCTGGCTCTTCAGCTACCTGCCCCGAGGACCAGACTCAGGAAGACGGCACTAGCTGTGGTGATGGCTTGGAGTGCGCCAGTGGTCAATGCACGAGCCGTAACCAGCAGTGTAGGACTGTCATGGGCAGCTACACGCAGAACAACGACACGTATGCTTGTGACAGCCAAGGCTGTCTCATTCGGTGTGCCAGTCCTGAATTTGGAAGGAATGTCTGTTACAGTCTGCGGCAGAACTTCATTCCCGGCACACCTTGTGGAGGTGGTGGTCGATGTGCTCAAGCAGTAAGTCCACTTCCTCAGCACCTGCTATCATCTGTCAGTATAGTCCGCTAACATCATTGACAGGGCCAATGCAGAGGCGCTACCACCGGCGGCCAGATCAAATCCTGGATCGAAGACAACAAAGCCATCGTCATCGGCGTCGCCTCCGCAGTCGGTGGTCTTATTCTCTTCGCCGTCCTCGGCTGCCTCTACCGCTGCTGCAAACGCGGCGGCCGCAGAAGAAAGGCTGCTGTCGCACCTCGGCCTCCTCCTGGCGGCTGGCAAGGCTGGAATGGCCCCAACAACAACCGAGGCGGACCCCCTATGCAGCACCAAAACAGCTTCTACGCTCCTTCTTCTCACCCGAGTCAAGGCTGGGCGACTTCGAATCAGAATGCTGGTGGCTGGGATGCTCCTCCTGTTCCTCCCCCGCCGGCTTATCATCAAGCTGGATCGCCGCCACCTCCGATGCATAATCAAAGGAGCAACAGTGTGCGGTATGCTTAGATGAGCTACATCGGCTTGTCTGCATTGGAACAGGAAGAATTCTGCAATTTTGTCTTGCATTTTGGTACGCCTAACCCAGGTCACACCATACAGTCTTCACGAAGTTTACGGCCACCGGATTGGAAACACTATATCCATCTTGCATAGTGTTTGCTTTTTTGTTCTTGTTTTTTTTTTTTTTTTT